>APFE030080740.1:135632-152684 GCA_000404065.3 Pinus taeda
CGGATGAATTAAGACATGGCAATCTTAGGAACAGTTCTAATTTCGGTGGCAGTCCTGTAGCAGACTTGTTACAGTCTTGCTATAAGAATTCAATGAGAAGATCCTTGGCATACATATCATCACTACAATCAGATGTAGCTCATCATGTTTCGAAGAAGTGACAAAGTAGCATGATGTAAGGGCAGCAACATAATGGTAATACACATCTGCAAGGGCAGCAACATAATGATAATACACATCTGTAAGGACAATGATGCATATTAGTATGGGCAGCATGATAGGATCATGAACATGAAGGGCAGCATGATAAGATCATGGACATGGGCAGCATGATGATTATCATGATTAGTGCAGCATGGTGCAGTATGCAGTGGTGCAGCTAGAGGACCAAATGTAGCACGATGATAGGTGAAGGAGTTACCTTGAGAATCAGTTGAAGCAGAATGTCTTCAACTGATCTCATCGTTATGCGAAATGATCTATGCTAAATCTAGATAAGTCAAAATGTTGACTTCTGTTGTAAATGTTCTATCTCTCTCTCTCTCTCTGCTGAACTTTGAAGAACATAAAAGAAGAATTGATTAAGGGTTTCCCCACATTGTGCGGTTTGTCCTTGGCTAGCGCCACATTTTGTGTCCTCTTGTCTTGGCTTGTCTTCAGTGATTTATATTTATGTTCTATCTGCAGTTTATCTTAATGTTGACATGATTGCTAACTGTGAAAATTGAAATAAATTGCTCTAGCATAGAACATACCTAAAATTAACATGGTATTAGAGCTAAGGCGAAGACAATGGCCAAGCAAGAGTGAAAGAGCAATCACCAAACACAGTTGGGACAAGACAAAAGGATCATTATCCCTTTTCTCATTCACTAAGGGAGAAGCTGAAGCAGAGCATGTTATCAGAATGGCACAGTAGAAGTTTCTGATGGCCCATCTAAAGATCACTTCATTGGGAAGTTCAGATCTAAGAGTGGAAGGAAAGGCAGATGTCTTGGTTATAAGTTCGGCCCTTATGCGAAGCAGTGTCCGAATGGCAGAGATGCTGGTCATCAAGGACACAGCCAACTCTTCAAGGAAGCAAGGAACCCCGAGAATGGATGTCGAAGGTTTTAAGGTGGCAATCGTCGATGGTAAGGTCTGTGAGTCAGATGGTGACAGGGAAGCCTGAATTCATAAAGAGCATGAAAGTACATGTCTGAGATGTACTGAAGGAAAATCTTTCAAGAGGACCATTCCCCTCATGTAGCAGGTCCATAGGTTTGAAACAACCTGTGGAGTTTTGAGATTCATGAACGGGAATCTCATGTATACAGAAGGAAGAAATCCCTCTATGGCTTGAAGCAAAACACCCGAGGCGTAGTATGAGAGGATTGATAACTGTTAGATGAAGCTGAGATTCACTATGAGTGAAACCAATCCAAACCATTACCCGAAGGTTGTGGATGATAGACCTCTCATACCGGCACCTTGTGAGGACGAACTATTTCTGAAAGGTGCAAACGCTCTCATTTGCAGAAGTAAGAGGGAGTTGGATTCCATACATATGTTTTGCAGTTAGCACAGGGAGCTCATATTTGGTTGAGCCTCACTGGATTGGTGCCAAGAATCCTTTGAGATATTTTCGGGGCACAATCTCTCATGGATTTAGATACACTGTCGGCAATATGAAAACTGCATGATTATTCGAATGTTGATTGGGCAGGCAGTGTGGAGGATCACAAGAGCAATTTTTAGTGTTGGTTCTCTTTGGATTCTATTTCAATATCATGGATGAGTAGGAAGCAGAAGTTGGTTGTTATAAGTACCGCCAAGACCAGATACATAACTACGAGTATGACCTTGTATGAAGCTGCCTGGTTGGGGAAGCTCTTTAGTGAGCTGTTTGTACACATGATGAATACCTTTGTGATTCTCTGTGACAACCAGAGGTGGGGTTCGATTATTGAGGAATCCCATCTTCGACGATTGCTCCAGAAGATAGACATCAGATACTACCTTATCTGGGATATGGTAAGACGATGAGCAAGGAGGCTCCATCGCATTGAGGCTGATGTATAGGTTGCTGACATTTTGACAACGCCTCGCGGAAAGATCAAATATGTGATTTTCCTTTACGACTTGGAGTCGTCGAGAGACCGTTGTAAAAGGGTCCTGCATGTTACATACATTGAGCTTTGAGAGCTCAGGGGGCTTGCGATTCTTACTGGAGCAACATACGACCATAGGGTGACAAACTTTCCCCTGGTGGTGCGCACTGGGACAAGATGATTCACTCTCTTCTGGGACAGGATGATTCGCTCTTCTATGGACAAGATGATTCGCTCTCTTGTGGGATAGGATGATTCGCTCTCCTGTGTAGCAGGATGATTAGTTCTCTTGTGAAGTCTGGATGATGTGTTCTCCATGACAATTGTAGCAGGATGATTAGTTCTCCTATGGGGACGGGATTGATTAAGTTCTCCTGTCGAGGCATCCTACCCATGTAGTCTGGGACTCATGGGAAGTACCTCTCATCTGATCAATGAGCAGGGAAATGAAGATACGGACCATAGTAGTACCGATGGACACATCACTCTGTCTACCGTACTCCCTACGCTAGGATGACCTTCATTGATCTGGGATCAATGATACTGGTCTGGGACCAGTGGTAGGAGTTGTACCTGCTATGACGCTGACTTCAGGTCGGTTGAGGTTGGTCTAGGACCAGTGGTACATACTCTAAGATTGACTTCATGTTAGTGCAGTACTAGTCTCGGACCAGTAAGAGTGGTACATACTATGACGCTGACTTCAGGTCAGTTGAGACTGGTGTCTGACCAGTGTTACACTCTCTAAGACTGCGATATCTGGGACCAGTGGTAGGAGTTGTACCTACTATGACGTTGACTTTGGGTCGGTTGAGGATGGTCTTAGACTAGTGGTACAACTCTGAGATTGACTTCGTGTCAGTGGAGTATTGGTCTGGGACCAGTGAGAGTGGTACATATTATGACGCTGACTTCAGGTCAGTTGAGACTTGGTTTGGGACCAGTGGTACACTCTCTGAGACTGTGATACTGGTCTGAGACCGGTGGTAGGAGTGGTACCCACTATGACGCTGACTTTGGGTCGGTTGAGACTGGCCTGGGACCAATGTTACGCACTCTGAGACTGACTTCGGGTCAATGGAGAATGGTATGAGACATTCTCGGTAATTCTTCTTCTTCATATTTCAGCAGAGCTAAGTTGACCAGAGCTAGCAGAGCCAACAGAGCCAGCAGAGCTAGCAGAGCTAGTAGAGCATAGCAGAGCTAGTAGAGCATAGCAAAGCTGAGCAGAGCTAAGCAGAGCAGAGCCAATAGAGCTGAGTAGAGCAGAGCAAAGCCAAAAGAGTTGAACAAAGCTGGGCAGAGTAGTGCAGGGCACTGATGGCAGGGACAATACAGTCAGTCATATAGATCAACGGATGGAGTTTTCCATAGTTGAGAGGGAGTGTTAAAATTCGCAACTAAGGCCAAACTCCATGTGGGCCAGCTTATTTATGGCAGTTGATATTTTTATTGGATCCCTCTCATCGAGAGGTGTAGGATTGATCCAAAGATCATCTGATTTCGATAAGTATTTATGGAGATATGAATTTATTTTGATTATGTAATTATTATCAAGCCGACCAGCTCTTATGTAGGCTCAAGAAGCCCAAACGTCATGTCTATTAAACCTATACGTTTTTGGTATATATAGATGAGGATTTGATGTCATTTGAGATACATTCTCCAGGTGAACTCCTTCTGTCCACGTCTTGGGTTTTTGGAGAAGGAGAAGACACATAAAGAGAATACGTTGGATGCCCTAGCTGTAGATATAGCTGTAGTAGAAAGAGCCGCAGTCCATATGCTATGATGAGGGCACATCCACGCAGCAGATGAGGTCTTACCTACGCTGGCAACTGAAGATCTATCTACATGCCATAATAAGAGATATTTACACGCAGTTCATGACAACGTGATGCCCTATACGCAGCAATGGAAGACTTCTACACTCAGTCAACATAAGGCCATATACGTTGTTCATGAAATGTGATGAATCTCCTCACACGCAGTTCATGACAACGTGATGCCCTCAGTCAACGTAAGATCATAAACGTTGTTCATGAAACATGCAGTTCATGACAACGTGATGAATCTGCTCCATTGTGTAATAGAATATGCAGATATACATACGCAACAACGTGAAGACTCTATATGTTCCTGGAGACACAGTCTATACGCAACCATGGAATATGCGGTCTTGGAAATATTGAAACGCAGTCATGAACCAATGCAATCTTGAAGACTGATCCCACGCAGTCAACACATTGTTATGAAGACTCATTCACAGGTCATACACAGATACGTTGGAAGACCTTATGCACTGCAATAGAAACCAAATGCATAGTAATGGAAACAATACGTAGTTATAGAATCTATACGCACAACAAGGAAAGTCATGGAATCTATATGCTGTCATGGAAACTCTTTATACACAGCCGTAGTTATGAAGAGGAATCACTGTAAAGGCATGAAGTTGCAAAGAGCCGCATTCAGGCAAAGTCATAGTGAAATGGATTTACAGACAAGGTCATGGAACCATAGTGAGTTCAACCTACCCGGATGAATTAAGACATGGCAATCTTAGGAGCAGTTCTGATTTCGATGGCAGTCCTATAGCAGACTTGTTACAGTCTTGCTATAAGAATTCAATGAGAAGATCCTTGACATACGTATCATCACTACAATTAAATCTAGCTCATCATGTTTCGAAGAAGTGACAAAGTAGCATGATGTAAGCAGCAACATAATGATAATACACATTTGCAAGGGCAATAGCATAATGATAATACACATCTGTAAGGACAATGATGCATATTAGTAGGGGCAGCATGATAAGATCATGAACATGAAGGGCAACATGATAAGATCATGGACATGGGTAGCATGATGATTATCATGATTAGTGCAGCATGGTGCAGTATGTAGTGGTGCAACTAGAGGACCAAATGCAGCACGATGATAGGTGAAGGACTCACCTTGAGAATCTATTGAAGCAAAATGTCTTCAATTGATCTCATCTTTGTGCGAAATGATCTATGCTAAATCTAGATAAGTAAAAATGTTGACTTCTGTTGTAAATGTTCTATCTCTCTCTGTCTCTTTCTCTGTTGAACTTTGAAGAACATAAAAGAAGAATTGATTAAGGGTTTCCCCACATTGTGGGGTTTGTCCCTGGCTAGCGCCACATCTTGTGTTCTCTTGTCTTGGCTTGTCTTCTGCGATTTATATTTATGTTCTATTTGCAATTTATCTTAATGCTGACGTGATTGCTAACTGTGAAAATTTAAATAAATTTCTCTAGCATACAACATTCCTAAAATTAACATGGTATTAGAGCTAAGGCGAAGACAATGGCCAAGCAAGAGTGAAAGAGCAATCACCAAAGACAGTTGGGACAAGACAAAAGGATCATTCTCCCTCTTCTCATTCACTAAGGGAGAAGCCGAAGCAGAGAATGTTATGAGAATGGCACAGTAGAAGTTTCTGATGGCCCATCTAAAGATCACTTCATTGGGAAGTTCGGATCTAAGAGTGGAAGGAAAGGCACATGTCTTGGTTATAAGTTTGGCCCTTATGCGTAGGAGTGTCCGAATGGCAGAGATGCTAGTCATCAAGGACACGGCCGTCTCTTAAAGGGAGCAAGGAACCCCAGGAATGGAAGTCGAATGTTTTAAGGTGGCATTCGTCGACGGTAAGGTCTGTGAGTTAGATGGTGACAGGGAAGCCTGAATTCATAAAGAGCATGAAAGTACATGTCTGAGATGTACTGAAGGAAAATCTTTCAAGGGGACCATTCCCCTCATGTAGCAGGTTCACAGGTTTGAAACAACCTATGGAGTTTTGAGATTCATGAACAGGAATCTCATGTATACAAAAGGAAGAAAGCCCTCTATGGCTTGAAACAAAACACCCCAGGCGTAGTATGAGAGGATTGATAACTGTTAGATGAAGCTAAGATTCACTAGGGGTGAAACCAATCCAAACCATTATCCGAAGGTTGTGGATGATAGACCTCTCATACCGGCACCTTATGAGGACGAACTATTTCTGACAGGTGTAGACCCTCTCATTTTCAGAAGTAAGAGGGAGTTGGATTCCGGAAATATGTTTTACAGTTAGCACGGGGAGCTCATATTTGGTTGAGCCTCACTGGATTGGTGCCAAGAATCTTATGAGATATTTCAGGGCACAACCTCTCATAGATTGAGATACACTGCCGGAAATATGAAAACTGCATGATTATTCGAATGCTGACTGGGCAGGTAGTGTGGAGGATCACTAGCGCACTTTTCAGTGCTAGTTCTCTTTGGATTCTGTTTCAATATCATGGATGAGCAGGAAGTAGAAGTCGGTTGTTATAAGTACTGCCGAGATCGGATACATAACTACGAGTATGACCTCGTATGAAGCTACCTAGTTGGGGAAGCTCTTCAGTGAGCTGTTTGTACACATGATGAATACCACTTGATTCTTTGTGACAACCATGGGTGGGATTCGATTATTGAGGAATCCCGTATTCGACGATTGCTCCAATAGATAGACATCAGATACTACCTTATCTGGAATATGGTAAGACGATGAGCAAGGAGGCTCCATCGCATTGAGGCTGATGTACAGGTCGCTGAATTTTTGACAAAGCATCGGGGAAAGATCAAATATGTGATTTTCCTTTACGACTTGGAGTTGTCGAGAGACCCTTGTAAAAGGGTCTTGCATGTTGCATACATCGAGCTCTGAGAGCTCTGGGGGCTTGCGATTCTTACTGGAGCAACATACGATCACAGGGTGACTCACTCTCCCCTGGTGGTGCGCACTGGGACAAGATGATTCGCTCTCTTCTGGGACAGGATGATTCGCTCTTCTATGGACAAGATGATTCGCTCTCTTGTGGGACAGGATGATTCGCTCTCCTGTGTAGCAAGATGGTTAGTTCTCCTGTGAGATCAGGGTGATGTGTTCTCCATGACAATTGTAGCAAGATGATTAGTTCTACTGTGAGGACGGGATTGATTAAGTTCTCTTGTCGAGGTATCCTACCCATGTAGTCTGGGACTTATGGGAAGTACCTCTCATCTGATTAATGAGCAGGGAAATGAAGATAGGGACCATAGTAGTACCGATGGACGCATCACTGTATCTACTGTACTCCCTATGTTAGGATGACCTTTATTGATCTGGGATCACTGATACTGGTCTGGGACCAGTGGTAGGAGTTGTACATACTATGACGTTGACTTCGGGTCAGTTGAGGTTGGTCTGGACCCAGTGGTACATACTCTGAGACTGACTTCGTGTCAGTGCAGTATTGGTCTGGGACCAGTAAGAGTGGTACATACTATGACACTGACTTCGGGTCGGTTGAGACTAGTCTGGGACCATTGGTAGGAGTTGTACCTACTATGATGCTGACTTTGTGTCGGTTGAGGTTGGTCTGGGACCAGTGGTACATCCTCTGAGACTAACTTCATGTCAGTGCAGTACTGGTCTGGGACCAGTGAGAGTGGTACATACTATGACGCTGACTTCGGGTCGGTTGAGACTGGTTTGGGACCAGTGGTACACTCTCTGAGACTGCGATACTGGTCTGGGACCAGTGGTAGGAGTTGTATCTACTATGACACTGACTTCGGGTCGGTTGAGGCTGGTCTCGGACCAGTGATACATACTCTGAGATTGACTTTGTGTCAGTGCAGTACTGGTCTAGGACCAGCGAGAGTGGTACATACTATGACGCTGACTTCGGGTCAGTTGAGATTGGTCTGGGACTAGAGGTACACTCCTGAGACTGCGATACTGGTCTAGGACCAGTGGTAGGAGTGGTACCCACTATGAAGCTGACTTTGGGTCGGTTGAGATTGGCCTGGGACCAGTGGTACGCTCTCTGAGATTGACTTCGAGTCAATGGAGAATGGTATGAGACATTCTCGATCAATTCTTCATCTTCATAGTTCAGCAAAGCTAAGTTGAGCAGAGCTAGTAGAACATAGCAGAGCTGAGTAGAGCTAAGTAGAGCAGAGCTAGCAGAGCTGAGCAGAGCAGGGCAATACCAGCAGAGTTGTGCAGGGCACTGATGGCAAGGACAGTGCAGTCGGTCATATAGATCAGTGGATGGAGTTCTCCCTAGTTGAGAGGGAGTGTTAAAATTGGAAAACTAGGGCCAAACTCCATGTGGGCTAGCTTATTTATGGCAGCTGATACTTCTATTGGATCCCTCTCATTGAGAGGTGTAGGATTGATCCAAAGATCATCCGATTTCGATAAGTATTTATGGAGATATGAATTTATTTTGATTATGTAATTATTATCAAGTCGACCAGCTCTTACGTAGGCTCAAGAAGCCCAAACGTCATGTCTATTCAACCTATACGTTTTTGGTATATATAGATGAGGATTTGATGTCATTTGAGATACATTCTCCAGGTGAACTCCTCCTCTCCACGTCTTGGGTTTTTGGAGAAGGAGAAGACACATAAAGAGAATACGTTGAATGCCCTAGCTGCAATATAGCTATAATAGAAAGAGCCGCAGTCCATACGCTATGATGAGGGCACATCCACGCAGCAGATGAGGTCTTATCTACGCTGGAAAATGAAGATCTATCTACATGCCATAATAAGAGATATTTACACGCAGTTTAGGACAACGTGATGCCCTATATGCAACGATGGAAGACTTCTACACTCAGTGAACGTAAGGCAATATATGTTGTTCATGAAACGTGATGAATCTCCTTACACGCAGTTCATGACAACGTGATGAATCTGCGTTGTTGTGTAATAGAATATGCAGATATACATACACAACAACATGAAGACTCTATACGTTCTTGGAGACACAATCTATACGCAGCCATGGAATATGCGGTCTTGGAAATATTGAAACGCAGTCATGAACCAACTCAGTCTTGAAGACTGATCCCACGCAGTCAACACATTGTTATGAAGACCCATTCACAGGTCATACGCAGATACTTTGGAAGACCTTATACACTGCAATAGAAACCAAATGAACATCAATGGAAACAATACGCAATTATAGAATCTATACGCACAGCAAGGACAGTCATGGAATCTATACGCTGTCGTGGAAACTCCTTATACACAACCGCAGTTATGAAGAGGAATCACTGTAAAGGTATGAAGCCGCAAAGAGCCGCAGTCAGGCAAAGTCATAGTGAAATGGATTTAGAGACAAGGTCATCGAACCGTAGTGAGTTCAGTCTACTCGGATGAATTAAGACATGGAAATATTAGGAGCAGTTCTGATTTCGGTGGCAGTCCTGTAGCAGACTTGTTACAGTTTTGCTATAAGAATTCAATGAGAAGATCCTTGGCATACATATCATCACTACAATCAGATCTAGCTCATCATGTTTCGAAGAAGTGACAAAGTAGTATGATGTAAGGGTAGCAACATAATGATAATACACATCTTCAAGGGCAACAACATAATGATAATACACATCTGTAAGGACAACGATGCATATTAGTATGGGCAACATGATAAGATCATGAACATGAAGGGTAGCATGATAAGATCATGCACATGGGCAGCATGATGATTATCACGATTAGTGCAACATGGTGTAGTATGTAGTGGTGCAGCTAGAGGACCAAATGCAGCACGATGATAGGTGAAGGAGTCACCTTGAGAATCAGTTGAAGTAGAATGTCTTCAACTGATCTCATCGTTATGCGAAATTATCTATGCTAAATGTAGATAAGTCAAATTGTTACTTCTGTTGTAAATGTTCTCTCTCTCTCTCTCTCTCTCTCTCTCTCTCTTCGCTGAACTTTGAAGAACATAAAAGAAGAATTGATCAAGGGTTTCCCCACATTGTGGGGTTTGTCCATGGCTAGCACCACATCTTGTGTCCTCTTTTCTTGGCTTGTTTTCTACGATTTATATTTATGTTATCTGTAGTTTATCTTAATGCTCACGTGATTGCTAACTTTGAAAATTTAAATAAATTGCTCTAGCATAGAACATACCTAAAATTAACAATTAGGAACCAACTGAGCCATTTTATTTATTAATGGAGCAGTGTACAATAGTATGGAAAGAGCACCTGGGCTTGCCTCAAGAGCAAGCTAGACAGAACCCAGGTGTTAGAAAGCAACTGCTCCTCTAAAGCTCTGCGCTGTCTCCTAGTTACGACAACTACTAGCTGGAAAGGAGCTACAAGAAACCCCGCCTCCGATGCTCGGAAAATGATGAAACTTTAGTCACAAATGGCTTGGCCAAAACCCAAAAAAGCCCAAAAAGGGTTTGGCCTAGAACCAACCACCCAAATTCGACCTCCTCTATGGCCTACACCCTCTAAGCAGCTTCAACAAAATGGCTTGCAAGAAATGGCCACAAAGTCCTCCTCCCAGCGTCGGAAAGGAAGAAAACATTACCCCGAATGACTCCAACCTCGACGGCAAAGCTTAGCCTCAAGGCCTGAAACTCTACCCACCAAGTGAGCTCCCCAAACACTGCCTTTGCGCTGGCCCAGGAAGTGCGAAAGTCTCATTGCTAAGCCTGAAGCTCAATTAGCTCATAAACTCCCCCAAGGGCTGACAATCGTCCTCAGCCTCTCCTTCGAAAAATCTCACAGCAAAACTCCACTGCTCAGTTGCACAAACAATTCGGCCTCCTCTCTCATCGCGTCCTCCAGAAATATGCATCACCTGGAAAGAAATGCTACTGTTGGAAATCACAATGTTAATCTCCTCTTGAAGAAATGAAGGAAACCTTCCAAGCGTGGAACTGGAAGTCCCCCAAAGAAAGGATTAGCTCTTCGCCTGAAGAGTTCATGCTAAACAACCAGTGACTAAGCTAAGCAGCTCAAGCAACCAAGAGATATCGATATACACTCCTGAATGAATCAGAAGAGGAGAGCTGTCCTCCTTATATAGTTTTCGTGGGGGAATTTTCCCTCCATTTCGTCCTCCATCATGGGCCCCACTTAACCAATACCATGCAAAAGTTATCTCCCCTTTATGCACATCGAACTATGGAGTGCGTAATTCCCTAGTGAGGGTGGCTCCTATGCATAATTTTACCTAAAAAAAAACATCTTCTCCTAGTCTAATCTCCTAATAGCATTGAATGGGGTCCACTAAATCCAAAATTGGCCCCATAATACAAAATTAAACCTTGTTCCAAAATTATTTAGGAAGGGACATTATAGTCCTCCCCTCCCGAATGTTGCTTGTCCCCAAGCAACTTCAATGTCGAATGCTCCAGAATGTTCTCTCCTTCCCATGTGGCCTCCTCATCCGGTAGATTCTTTCATCGCACCAAATATTCTCTAGCGATCCTACTCCCGAGCTTCCTCTCCCTGGTTTCCAAGATGGCTTCTGGCTCTAAGATCAAATGCCCCTCATCATCAAGTGGAGGCAACTCCATGACTACTATAACCTGCTGTCCCAGCACCCTTTTGAGGCATGACGCATGAAAGATGTTATGAATCCTGCTCCCTGGTGGTAGCTCCAACTCGTAAGCCACCTCTCCAACTCTTCTGCTCACTCTATACGGCCCAAATCTCAGCTACAGCTGTTCGGCCCACTTTTGCTTGAGTGTGGACTGTTGGTATGGTTGCAATCGAAGGTAGACCAAGTCACCCTCAAAATTTCTCTCTACTCGATGCTGATCAACATACATCTTGTGTTGGTTCTGGGCTGCCTGTAAGTTATCCTTGAGAGCCTTGAGGATATCTTGGCTCTCCAAGATCCAATCCTTGGCCTTTGGGACCTTGCTGTCCCCAGAAACAATATCAACAAAAGATAAAGCATCATAACCACATAAACCACAAAAAGGAGTCATACTAATGGACATATGATGGGTGGTATTGTAACAATACTCTCCCAAGTGCAACCATCGAATCCAAGCCCTCTGCTGCCCTGTCACATAATTCCTGAGATAGCCCTCTAACCACTTGTTCACCCTCCCTGTCTGACCATCGGTCTACGGATGATAGCTAGTGCTCGGGGTGAACTCAGTAACGACTAGTTTGAAGAGCTCCTGCTAGAATCCTCCCATGAATCGGCTATCCCTGTCACTGACTATGGTCTTAGGGTGTCCGTGTAGATGAAAAACCTCCTTGAAGAACAACTCTGCCACTTGTGAAGCTGAAGATCGTGTCGGTATGGCGAAGAAGTGTGCAAACTTGGTCAGCCAGTCGACCACTACAAAAATACAATCCTTCTCTTGTACTGAGTGAAGCCCAGTAATGAAGTCCATAGAGATGCTCTCCCATTTCCCCTTAGGGATGGGAAGAGGTTGCAACAATCCTGTTGGATGGGTCAACTCTCCTTTATTCTTCTGGCAAAGCTTCACACTCCTATTCATGCCTCAGTACATCTCCCTTGAGGCCCTTCCAACTGAAGTGCTCTCTCATTGCCATATATGTCTTCCTAAATCCTTGGTGCCTAGACAAAGGAGAATCATGAACTGCTCGAAGGACACACTCCCTCAACTGTGATCTTGAAACCAAAAATATGTGCCTCTTATAATAAATGACCTCATCCATCACCCTGTAGCGCTCATCTTCATAGCTACCCTCCAAGATGTTGCACACCGGACGATCCTTTGAGTACTCTACCAGTAATTGGGCCTTCTAGTCATGACAAATGCTTATGAGTGAAAGCCCAACGGGTCTCCTGGATAGTGCATCTGCCACTACATTGTGCTTTCCCCGCACATACTCAATATCAAAATCATAGGCCTACACTTTGCTGACCCATCTTTGCTGTTTGTCGTTGAGGCCTTGCTGCCTCATGAAATGACGAAGACTGTTGTGGTCCGTCTTCACCCGAAATCGATTCCCCACCAAATATTGTCTAAATTTGACCAATGCATGCATTATGGCCAACATCTCCTTGTCGTAAATGGAATACGACATCTCATGACGTAGAAGATTCCTACTCTGAAAAGCAATGGGGTGCCCATCTTGGGACAGGACTGCCCCAATCCCTACACCTGATTCATCGCACTCCAAGGATCGTCCGGTGTGCAAGACACTGCCTCCAGAAGAGTCGATGGTTTGCGAGACGTCACCAATCCTTGCAATGGCTCTGTCAATCCCTCCACAAATGTGTATACTCACTTCGTATCTGACAAATCAAGCACCATGATTGAGACCCTCAAACTCTGAGATATAATGCTCTGGATGCCCTGTTTGTCGGAGCTGGGTCAACTCCCTGAAGTGAGCCTCTAGATCCTTCTGATCAAAGCGCTCCACTACTCTTCGTGTGAACTCCTCATAGGAGATCACGGTAGCATGTCCTAGAGTGGAAAAACCA
This sequence comes from Pinus taeda, assembly GCA_000404065.3. Classification (NCBI taxonomy): domain Eukaryota; kingdom Viridiplantae; phylum Streptophyta; class Pinopsida; order Pinales; family Pinaceae; genus Pinus; species Pinus taeda. The sequence continues at coordinate 148,993 of APFE030080740.1, forward strand.
TGAAACCACCAATCGTGTGCTTCCCCTTCCAGGTGCAATGTGGTCATCTTGATGGCTTCTACTTCTGTCATTCGATTCAGCTGGAAGTACGTGTCCAGCTTCTCCACCCAAGCACGTGTTGTGCACTTGGAAGTTCCATCATATGTAGGGAAATACATTTCCCAATAGAATGATGTAGCTCATAGTTCTGAGTACCATAGCCTTTCCCCTTTTCGTTCTTCTTGAGCTTGCAAAAGTCTTTGAAGGTTAGAGCCTCTCTAAAGTCTACCCCCATGGATTGCCATTCCTGGAAATGCTCCCCCATCAACGATGAATCCTCACCTCCACCAGTCTCTTCCTACACCAAAGGTATAAAAGAGGGTAAAGTAGCTCGTGTTGGCTCACTTGAGGATAGCCGTTGCGCAGCTGAAGAAGGATGATCAAACCGTTGAGAGGCCCCAAAAGTCTCACCAACTACAAACTACCGGTGAGTTCTTCACTCCCGATTCTGCATTTTGATCTCGTCCAGCATCTCCTTCTACCCCTTTGTGAAATCACTCAAGGCTTTTGAAGAGGCTATTGAAAACCATCTCCTCCATGCTCTTGGGCTCACCCATACGTTTTGCTGCTGCAGTCTTCCCACGATCTTCATGTCTGGAGTAATCTCCAACTCCCTTTCCCTACTCCGGTACATCTGCCTTCTGTAAGTGATATTCTGTCGCTCATCTTCACTCATAGAAAAGTCTCCCCATGGTTGCGCCATAACCTAAGCTCTAATACCATTGTAATGTTCGAAACTTAAACAAAGAGTGACATGCAAAAGCCAATTTGATTTTTGCACAAAAACATTAAACTATCAGCAAATATTCAATACACAACAGAATTAGGAACCAGCTGAGCCATTTTATTTATTAATGGAGCAATGAACAATAGTATGGAAAGAGCACCTAGGCTTGCCTCAAGGGCAAGCTAGACAAAACCCAGGGGTTACAAAGCAACTGCTCCTCTAAAGCTCTACGCTGTCTCCTAGTTATGACCACTGCTAGCTGGAAATGAGCTGCAAGAAAACCCGCCTCTGGTGCTCGGAAAATGATGAAACTTCAGCTACAAACTCCTTGGCCAAAACCTAGAAAAACCTAGAAAGGGTTTGGCCTGGAACCAAACACCCAAATTCGACCTCCTTTATGGCCTACGCCCTCCGAGCAACTTCAGCAAAACGATCTGCAAGAAATGGCCACAAAATCTTCCTCCTAGCCCTGAAAAGGAGGCAAACTTCACCTCGAAAGGCTCTTCCAACCTCCACCGCAAAGCTCAGTCTCAAGGGCTGAAACTATACCCTCCAAATGAGCTCCCCAAACACTGCCTTTGCGTTGGCCCAGGAAGTGCGAAAGTCACACTCCCAAGCCTGAAGCTCAATCAACTCCCAAACTCCCCCAAGGGCTAACAATCCTCCTCAGCGTCTCCTCTGGAAAATCTCACAGTAAAACTCCAGTGCTCAACTCCACAAACAACTTGGCCTCCTCTCACACTGCGTCCTCCAGAAATACGCACCACCTGGAAGGAAATGCTACTGCTGGAAATCACAATGTGAATCTCCTCCTAAAGAAATGAAGGAAACCCTCCTAGGCTGGCACTCGAAGTCCCCGAAGAAAGGATGAGTTCTTCGCCTGAAGAACTCGTGCTAAACAGCCAGTGACTCGGCTAAGCAGCTCGAGCAACCAAGAGAAATCAATATACACTCCTGAATGAATCAGAAGAGGAGAGCTGCCCTCCTTATATAGTTTTCGTGGGGGAATTTTCCCTCCATTTTGTCTTCCATCATGAGCCCCACTTAACCAACACCATGCAAAAATTTATCTCCCCTCCATGCACCTCGAACTAGGGAGTGCATAATTCCCTAGTGAGGGTGGCTCCTATGCGTAACTTAACTTTAAAACAAAACATCTTCTCCTAGTCTAATCTCCTAATAGCATCGAATGGGGTCCACTAATTGCAAAACTGGCCCCATAATACAAAATTAAACCTTGTTCTAAAATGATTTAGGAAGGTGTTGAAGAAAGTGTAACTAGGTTCGGTCTTCATTATGACATGATCTCTATAAATAATGTTATAAAAGAGAATAAATTATTTTTGTATGCCTTTGCTACATGGGTTTCATGAGCCAAAAGTGTCATAGGTCAAAAGACTTCTTCTTGATGTCTTTAGGATTTTATTATTATGTCAAATAGTCAAGGCATATATGAAGAAGCTCTTCATGAGCTTATGTAAAATGTATTCAAACTAAAGCAGCCCTCGAAGATCAAGAACAATCCTCCATTAGCAAGCTCAAGAAATCTGCAAGCAAATCAATAAGGAATTCATCATGTCAGCTCCAAAAATGAATTAAATACATAATTAAATGTCGTGTCGGCTTGAGAAATAGACATGTGGGTTCATGTATTCAAGTCGGCTCAATATAGGAGGCACAAATGACTATAAATACTTGTCTAGGGTTTTTAAGTATGGGGGTTTACGCAGTGCATTATATTAGATATCATTTTGGGATTCAACTGCGTTAAGTAAGTCATTCACGTATGACCATTTCCATGAGAGGTAGTCGTAACTGACTAATTTCTCATGATTTATGAATAGTTCACTTAGAACTCATTGCATCAGGTGATGCTCACAAGGGTGAAGAAGTGGGATTGAAACTAGTGAAATGTGGAGAACGAATCACATAGCATCAATCATCAGTTCCGGGGCTTACACCCGGTAACCACGACTTCCCAGGAAGTCACCCATCCCAGATCTCCTCTGGCTCAAGCGCGCTTAACTGTGGAGTTTTTTCCCCACAATCAAGCCCACTTAGCTTGATACCCCATTTGCAAAACCTTAGCAAGTATTGTGCCTCATGAACCATTCAAGTAGAGATCCCTTGACTCTTTTTGAATTTAAGTATGGGGGATTACGCAGTGCATTATATTAGATATCTTTTTTGGATTCAATTGCGTTAAGTAAGTCATTCAAACGTATGACCATTTCCATGAGAGGTAGTCGTAACTGACTAATTTCTCATGATTTTTGAATAGTTCACTTAGCACTCATTGCATCGGGTGATGCTCACAGGGGTGAAGAAGTGGGATTGAAACTAGTGAAATGTGGAGAACGAATCACAAAGCATCAATCATCACTTCCGGGGCTTGCACCCGGTAACCAGGACTTCCCAGGAGGTCACCCATCCCAGAACTCCTCTGGCTTAAGCGCGCTTAACTGTGGAGTTTTTCCACAATCAAGCCCACTTAGCTTGCTACCCCATTTGCAAAACCTTAGCAAGTATTGTGCCTCATGAACCATTCAAGTAGAGATCCCTTGACTCTTTTTGAATTTAAGTATGGGGGATTTACGCAGTGCATTATATTAGATATCATTTTGGGATTCAACTGCGTTAAGTAAGTCATTCACGTATGACCATTTCCATGAGAGGTAGTCGTAACTGACTAATTTCTCATGATTTTTGAATAGTTCACTTAGCACTCATTGCATCGGGTGATGCTCACAGGGGTGAAGAAGTGGGATTGAAACTAGTGAAATGAGGAGAACGAATCACATAGCATCAATCATCACTTCCGGGGCTTGCACCCGGTAACCAGGACTTCCCAGGAGGTCACCCATCCCAGAACTCCTCTTGCTCAAGCGCGCTTAACTGTGGAGGTTTTCCCACAATCAAGCCCACT
>APFE030080740.1:156490-166597 GCA_000404065.3 Pinus taeda
CTTGGCTTGTTTTCTGTCGATCGTTTAATGTTCTATTTGCACTTTACTTTATGTACATGTGATTGCTAATCGGTGGAATATAATAAGAAAAAGAAGTAAACTGTTATAAGCATAGAATATACCATAATTTAACAAGGATTTATTAATATAATTAGAAATTCATGTTATACATGTCAAACCCATACCCCAAGACGTTGTCACTATCTCTCTTATAGTTAGCTCAATGAACACATCTATCTTCATAAGGATATGTTGGCTCAGTTCAAGGACCTCATGTCAGCCTACTGGACTCGCATATGTCACTATAAGTATGAATGTGATCTCACCTCATAATGATAAGAAGGCTCTCGGGTATCTCTATAATTTACATACGAATCTCAGCGAGGAAGATAAGTCTGAAATACATCCATCACAGTTTTGTACGAAGGTTATCTTTGTCTCGTATATATCCATTAAGGTTTCGAATCAAGGCTATCTCAGTCTCATCGTTTGTGCGAAGAACCAGTCATTGTCCTAGGACAGGACTCATACAACAAGAAGCCATGTTAAGCTTGGGTCTGATATAGATAAGAATCAAATATAGAGGAGCTATCTTGTCATGCGAAGAAGATTATCAGTAGCCCTGGACTGTGGACTGTATTGCGAGAAAGGAGACAAAGACTCTCCTTAAGGACTGTGTCAAGGTAACGAAAGAAGACTGAGACTCTCCTTATTCTTCAAGGTAACGAAAGGAGACCAAGACTCTCCTTACAAAAGTGCTACAACAGTAAGAAAGAAGAAGAATCTCAGAGACATGTGAAGAAGGATGACTGTGAATGAATGATATAGTGACAAGTCTTGAGAGTAAGTTTGAGTAAAGGAATTTTGTCAAGGGTCTTGGTATTAGTCAAATAGATATCTATAAGAAGAGATTGAAGGGTTTTCCTCTCAAGAGGGGAGGTTTTTCCTTGGCTTGGAGCCTACATCTTGTGCACTTGTGTTTTGTTGATTTTCTTGTTTTGATAAGCTGTTTGATGATTGAAGAACATACTAACATAAAGAAGTTAATTCTAATAAGAAGACATCACAAGCAGTTATCTCAGAAAGAAGAATCATTAATGTTAAAATAGCTCTAGATTCTTCAACATGGTATCGGAGCTATGGTTCGTATAGGGCATGAAATAGATCAACTATACCATGAAGAGGCTTGCAAAGACGTGCTCATCGTTAGCATTTAAGTGAAACTTATTTAGATTGAAGGCTATCCTCAGTCTTGGATTCGTTTACATTGTTGGTAAAGTATTACCTCAGTCCAATAACATATACCAACTCGGTGCCACCCTCAGACCTTAACACATGACTAATTCAGGAATTCTGGAGTTGATCTCATTATACAAAGGATCTCAGATATCTCTGAAATCCTAGGTAGTAATCATAATGAGTAAATTGAAAAAGATATTGCAATCTCAAAAGGTCTCTGTTCTTCGATGAATAATATAATGAGGATCTCGATGCAGGCATACTAAACACAGTCTCAGCATACTAAATGCACTCTTGGCATCCTAGACGCAATCTCTGTCGCGTCTTAACATAACGAAAAAGATAAGGAGCTCATCACATTCTCCGCATCCAGTCTTGATCTTGGTGATACTCTCTCAACGTACTTTGGTCCGACATAACTCAGACCACACAGTGATACATGCTCAACATACCTTGTCTTGACGTAAATGTGATTCCACAGAATCATACTCTCAATGCACACTCTGTCTTGGCATATTGAACAAATGCAACATATCCATCATGATGAAGATCTTAATGCAAGAATAAAATCACAATCTCGGCCTTGGCATTCAGAACGCTCAACTGTAATCACAGGCTCACTGTCTTGGCATGTTTGACGAGGATCACATAGAAGTACACACAGTCTCGATATATGTATTATGAAGAGGATCATATACTCTTGGCATAATTATGATGATAAGCGTCTCGGTGATATCCTCTGTCTCGACATACAAGAAACCATGTAAACGCAATCATGATCTTAATAAAGACAAAGCTACAAATCTCAGTACGGCTCTCATGGATAGATAAATATATCGTTGGTATAATGGTGATCTCAATGACTCCAGTGAAGGTGTAGCAACCCTCAGTGAAGCATGAAGTCCTGATGATAATACAATATGCTAAGTGTTGCATACCACTTCGTGCTAGGTCTCAGTGCCATGTCAAGTATATCATAAATACCTGATAAGGAGTCAAAATACCTTAGGAGTTAAGATGATAAAGTAGTTTCGAAAACCATAATAACATACATTTTGGAGCAGGTTTTGCCATGCTTAGTGTTGGATAGTGCAGGAAGGATACTAGTGATGGGCAGCTCAAGCAAAGGAAGCATCAAGGTGAAGATCTCCTCTTCACATGCCAAGTATCATTCATGTTTAACCAATTTTTGGTTTAATGACTTTACTTTGCAAGGAAATAGAAATACTGGAGGAAAGTCATAGTCCTCATGAAAAAGGTCCCTGCATAGAATAAGGAGGATTGTCATAATCCTCATAGAAAAGAGAAGTCATTGATGTCTATGGAAAGGTCTCTGAAGGTCAAGAAGTGCTTGAATGCATCAAGAGACTCATAGAATTCATATGAAATCACTCAAAGTTCCTCCCATGCCTATGTAACAAGAAGAGGAGACATAAAGAGATATATGAAATGGTAGAAGATATATTCTTTGAAATTATAGCAAAGGTCACATCACTTAGACCTACACAAAAGCAATGGTATCTAAGAACAAAGGAATATCTTCGTGAGATCTCAATTGTGAGATCTAGAAAAGATGATAAGAAGAAGGTTACCTCGTTTAACAATTTGTGGCCTCTATGCTAGATAGAGAAAGACAGTGTAAGGTTCAATACTGCGGAAAGAATGTGAATAGAAGCTCATATCACCGGAAAGATGGAGGAAGATGAAGAAAAGGGCCAAAGAAAGAGGGAGCAACAAATCTCTCACAAAAAGGGGTCCTATCACAAGTTCCTAAATCTTTTAATATAACCATAAGATTAAGATGCATTGTAAAATCATGAAAGAATTAGGAGCAAGAGCTCGTGGCATCACCATGGGAATCATGAAGGACAAAATCCATGGCAATCAAACAAAGGATATAGCTCTTGGAAGCCTCATTGAACATTGAAGGGAAGAATGAAGTCCTCCTGGACAAGGCTCATCATACATCAAGTCAAAAAGGAAACATCTCCCTCCGGAACTATCCCTGCCTCTCACTTCAAGAAATCTCCTCAATCGATTCTCTAGCAATTGCTATGCTGCCCTCTCTGAGAAATTCGATCTCTTGATCTTTCTGCGATATGTTTTCCAAATGCCCATCGATATCCTTCTTATAATCCTCCAGTTGAGTAATCAACGGCTCAGATTAGATTTTAATCAATAGCTCAGATCATTTGGACTCGATCTTTGTCTTCTTCTAGAAGTTTCACCCTCAGTTTGATTAATACCCTTTAATTATTTTAATTTCCTAAGTTTAGACTTAGGCACCCATTAAAAATAATAAATTATTTTAATAAAATTGCCTTCACATGGAATTTCGCAAAATTATTTTTGGATATTGTGGAATACATGTGACCTAGCCTCCTTGCAAATTTTGAGGATAAGAGCACATTTGATGCTACCAGAAATCAACACTCCCTCTTAGCGAGGAATGTACTCTAGAAATGCAACCTGTTGAAGCATTACCCTTCTCTATAACATCTCCCTCTACGCTGCTAATGTCTGACATCGTTGCCCACCAACTACTTTGCAAATGTTTCATCTATATTGCTATCGACCCTGCCACTTCCAACACTGCATTTGTACTACAACCCTCATAAGTTCGGCATCTGTGTTGTTGCTGGCACTGCCACTGCCAACACTACATCTGCACTGCAACCTTCTCCAACTTTTGTTGCTACTACATCAACAATGGAAAAGCATCCAAGACTACTAAATAGGTGTTCAACATGATGCATATGTTGTTGGAGTTCTGACTACTGCTAGTCTCTGCGTTGTTGTTGTTGTTGACTCTGCACTGTGCTAAATGCACTGCTGCCAACTCTACTCTGGTCTGCGCTACTTAGTCTCTGGCACTCCTAGCCACTGCAACTGTCACTCTGACACTCATCTGCATCAACTAATCCTAGTTCATCTTGCTACTTCTGACATGGGCTCTCGTAGCAAGGTATTGATCCAGGAGGTGGACTCCTCAAGGATCCTGCCATCTGCGTTTCTTTTGAACTACAGTACTAGATCACCCCACCTCTCCCTTGGAGGTGTCTAGGCAATCATGGCAAACGCCTCGTCGTCGATCTTTGCGGATGCAGCCTTTGGATCATGCTTCTCGTCCTTGTCTTTCTTCTTGAGAGGACATTGTGTAGCGTAGTGACCAAATTCACCACATTGGAAGCACTTGACCTTCGAAACATCTTTCTTCTTCTTATACTACTCCTGTTGTCCCTTGGATGCAAGAGTTGCATTTTCTTCCTCCTCCTTGGGCTTCGTCCCACTGCTGCTACTATCAATTTTGCACTTGACTAAGTCTCTCCTCATCTCTTCCTACTAAAGAGCAACCCACATTCCTTCCCAATCTGGCAATCTCTCTCTACCCAGGATGCTCTGGACAAACACTTGCCATTCTTTTGAGACTGAGTTCAGGGCCAGCCTCACCATCTCGGTAGGCTGAGGTATTGACCCCACATCTGCCAACGAGTCTCTGATTTCCTGAAGCTTTGTTAGGAACGGATCAATGTGTTCCCCCTTCTGCATCTGCGTGGATCTCATCTTCTGCTCCAAGTACATCTTCCGATACTCGGAAGATCCTTCGTATAGCATAGCCAATGCTTCCCACATCTGTTAGGCAGTATCTTTGCTGGCACTTTGACACATTGTGACCTCTCACTCCGTCGAGGATCAATCGCTTGGCCTTTGCCATCTCACCCTTGTACTTCTTGAGTGGGTCTAGATCCGTGGGTATAGCTACCACACTGTCGACATAAGTTTTGAGATCGTGCTCATCTAGAAGACATGAGGTCCTTGCCTTCTAGATCACATAGTTGGATGCACCATCCAATTGATCCTGATCTCTTAACCCACTAGCTGCCATCTCTGCGAGCGAAATGTCGAACTACCTCCTCTCTCCTCTGTGCAGCACTAGGCTAGCCTACGCACTCCCTGCTAGATTTAGTAGATCTACTCCTCTTTGCTGCTGCTCAACAATAGAGAAATCAAATTCCCTATCTAGGAATTCTCTGAGGAAGAAATTCCCTCAATAGTGTCTCCTTCCTTCTGACGCTTTTCTACCCCAGCAACTGTTGCAGAAAACTACTCTGCATTGATGCTTCTGTGTTTTTCCCTCTAACATTGGCAAACTTCAATCTGGAAATCTCTCTCTGTTGACTCACTCAGAGAGAGATTTTCCCACGAAAATTTCGCCCTCTTGCCCTGGACTGCGCAATCCCTCTAGGGATTCGATTTGTTGCCTACATAGCAATTCGACTTACTTCCCTCTCTCCAACATTGGGCTCTTCCAGCTCTGCTCTCTTTCTTCACCTGTGCTTTGATACCATGTGAAAATTTGAGAGACCCAAATTTCTACTGCAGCCACTGATTAAGTATCTTCTATTTGTTCAATTACTGAACAAATTATTTACTGCATCCTACAGCAAATACCGAAACTAATACACGGCATCCTTCACCAATCAAATTAAATACGGAAACAAGAAACTGACTAAGAAAGAAATACACAACACATTACACCGTTATTTTTGGACAAATGTCCCTGGAAAAACCCAATGCAGGAAAACTGATGCAACAACTGAGGGTTTGTATTATTAAGCAGTAATTTTCTAAATACAATCTTTGGATGCCTTGCTGACTATCAAATACAGAGAATCTGACTGGCAGAAGATTAGTGAGAAATACCTCACACTATCATTGGCGATCCGACATTGATCCAGGCCCTGGATGGTTGGCCCCACACTGGCTCTGCGTCAGCCTACGCAGTTTTGCATCAACCTATATAGGGATCTACATCACCTCTTCCCGGATCTCTTGTTGTCTGGAGCTTCATTCCTCTGTTTCTCCAGTCTCACACCCCGACTTTTGGCTTAGGAACTCGACTTCCCAACTGAATTTCAAACTCCCTCTGAAGCTCTGCGATGCCTCTGCGTGAGCATACGTTGCCCAACGTAGCCTCTGCGATGCCTCTTCCGGATCTCTCTCTGCCTCCTTTGCAATGTATTCCCGGATCAGGAAATCTCCCTCTGGAACTATCCCTACCCATCACTGCAAGAAATCTTCTCGACCGATTCTCTAGGAACTGTTGCACTGCCCTCTCTGAGAAATTCGATCTCTTGATCTCTGTTCGATATGTTTTCCAAATGCTCATCAAAGTCCTTATAATCCTCCAGTTGAGTAATCAATGACCCATATTAGATTCTAATCAATGGCTTAGATCATTTGGACTCAATCTTTGTCTTCTTCTAAAAGTTCCCCCCTTAGTTTGATTAATACCCTTTAATTATTTTAATTTCCTAAGTCTAAACTTAGGCACCCATTAAAAATAATTAGTTATTTTAATAAAATTGTCTCCGGGTGGAATTTCCCAAAACGATTTCTAGGTATTGCGAAATACATGTTTCCTAGCCTCCCTGCAAATTTTGAGGCTAAGAGCATAATGCTACCAGAAGTCAACTCTGCAATCCTGTATATGATCCAATGTGTCTCCTCACCTTCCAATACAATTAATCATTAATGCAGTTGAGTAAATAAGCTTGCTAATCAAGGGCAGAAGTGGACACTTCATAGTGGCATGCCATTCCAAATGGGCTTTAAAATGTACAGGTGTGACCTTGCTCGACAAGAAAGGTTAATGAAGGACCCCATCAGGGGCTTTCAACCTCTAAGGGAGTGACAGGTTCATGGTACATCCATCAAATGGCAAGAGTCATGTGAAATAATGATGGAACGAAGTGGTGGCAAGAGGGAAGGCTCTAAGCCACATGCCATGGTACAAAGGTAGCTATGATGAGGGAAACCCACACCTTGGGTGTATGAATGTAGGAGGGAACAATCGTGGTACATGAGTTACCCCAACCTTTGTTTTTCCTCCCTTCTTCATATGCCTTTTGCCTTTTATTGATTTTTCTTCCTTTTATTGCTCGGGGCTCTAGAGGATGAGAGCATGATGCATATGATGTAGCAGTGATTACCCCCTTAAGGTTGGGCAATTCATCGCCCACCAGGGGTTGGGACAATCATGGATTCCATAATGATGTAAGGGGCACTCATAGGGGCCTTAGGAACCAGGGTGATGGCCATAGTGATAGGGGGTAGAGCTCATGTTTAGCTTTTGCCCACGCTCTAAATTCTTATGTCCAGACCATCTTTTGCATTTTGTGGTGCATTTTCTGTTGTAAGGGCCCAAATTATGCTTTTAAATTTCTTTTTAGTTGCATCAACCTCTTGGGCATCATTGCAAGCCCAACCCAGAGTGTGGACAAGGGGAGGGGGAGGCTAACACACAAATGTGGATCCAGATGGGGAAAATGTGAAAAAGGGCTTGTAATGAGTGGAGGGGAGTGAGATATATGGTATCGGGAAGTGGGATGATACGACCAATATTAGGGTTTCCCATGTAGTGCCACTCCTAAAGCTAGTAGCCAATAGAGGAGATCCGACAGGACTAGGATACAAGATTAACCCCTAAGTTGAGGTAAGGGAACAAGAGTACAATCCAAGCCCATCCTTTCCGCAAAATCCCCCCACCAATCCATTTCCAAATGTGCCCAAGAAAATCAAGTATAAACACCCAATTACATAATGAAAAGTCATACCTTCAGGTTTCGAGGGTCCACCTTGAAAGATACGATCATAAAAAAATGAGCGTGGGCACATAATGGTTGACTCAGTGTTAATTTTTCTTAGGGCTATATTGTTCTTTTCTTTGATAATTGCATTTCTTCATTAACACATTAAGTTCACCCCGTAACATCATAACATTATTCATATTTACATCATTATTCAGCAGTGTATGCAACTATATAGAAAGAACAATATCATGATCATCAATGTAACAAAACATAAAGGAATAATAGAAGGAAAGCATTCACACACAGAGACACCAGGATTGATCAGAGACCAGCGCAAAACCCACTATGGGGAAACCCTTTCAAATTCTTCTTCTTATTAAATTGTCATCGAATGATTCAGCAAAAGAGAGTACAACGATCCATATCTTCATTTATTAAAATTGGCAACTAGGGCTAAACTCCATGCAGGTCATCTTATTTATGGCAGCTGATATTTTTCTTGGATCCCTCTCATCGAGAGGTGTAGGATTGATCTAAAGATCATCTGATTTTGATAAGTATTCATGGAGTTACGAATTTATTTGCATTATAAGACAATTCGTCAAGGTCGGCCAGCAACCAAATAAACTCCACATGTGCTCAACGTTTTAGTATAAATAAAGGTGGCCTTCAAGTCATTTTAACACACTTGGGATCTCTTCCTGTCTCTACTTGTCTTTGGGTTTTAGTAGGAGGAGAGATCCTAAAGAATAACGTTGCCCTGATCTAGAGAGCAGAAAGCTGGAACTACCGAAAAAGACGGAATTTCCGAAAAAGCCGAAAAATCCAGAACTGCCGGAAAAGCTGGAAATGCTGGAAAAGCTGGAAATGCTGGAAAAGCTGGAAAAGATGAAAAAACCGGAACTGTCGGAAATGTTTGAACTGTCGGAACTGCCAGAAAAGCTAGAAAAGTCGAAATTGTTGGAAAAGCCGGAACTGCTGGAAAAGCCGAAAAAAGTCGAAATTGCCAGAAAAGCCAGAAAAGTCGGAATTGCCGGAAAAGTTGGAACTGCTGGGACTACCGGAACTACCGAGAACAACCGGAACTGTCGAGAACAGCCGGAACTACCAAAACTGCCGGGAACTACGGAAACAACTAGAGCATCTGTCTCCGAAGGAGAGCAACATGCAAGGGACAACTAACTAACATTGGGACAGTTGTATGGTACTTAGCAGCGAATACACCAAGCATGCAATGTTACAGCTAGCATGCAACAACAAGCATGCTAAGGACAACAAGCAAGCAAGGTGCAGCCAACACATAGGTCTGGATGGCAACATGGTGCAGCAATGGCACATAATGCAGTACAGTGATGGGTACAGTCATGATTAATGAAGCGTGATGAGATGCAGCATAGTGATGATGGGTGCAACATGGTGCAGCCCGGTGAGGTGCAGCGTGATGACGAAATGCAGCACAACGATAGGTGGAATCACCTTGGAGAATTAGTTGAAGAAGCATGTCTTCAACTGATCTCATGTATCATCTTCTTAGAGATGATCTATGCTCTTATCTAGATAAGTCAAAGTGTTGACTTCTGTTTGTAAATGTACTATCTCTCTCTCTCTTACTGAACTATTGAAGAACATATAAGAGAATTGATCAAGGTTTCCCCACATTGGGTTTGTCTGTGGCTATCGCCAATTCTTGTGTCCTCCTATCTGGCTTGGTCTTCTGTGATTTATGTTTATGTCTATCTGTAGTTTACTTTAATCTGATGTGTGCTATCTGAAAAGATTTTGGAGCTAATTTTGAAATGGAAAAATTGCTCTAAGCATAGAACATACCTAAAATTAACATGGTATTAGAGCTGAGGTGAAGACAATGCCCAAGCAAGAGTGAAAGAGCAATCACCGAAGACAGTTGGGAAAGGACCAAAGGATAAGTGGATTCCTCATCCCTCTTCAAATTCACCAAGGGTGAAGTCAAAGCAGAGATATTATCAAAATGACGTAGTGGAATATGGCCTACCTAAAGATCACTTCATTGGAAGACCGGATCTCAGGGTGGAAGGAAAGGCAGATAACTAGTTTGACCATTATGCGAAGGAGTGTCTGAATGGTAGGGACGCATATCTTGATGATGATAACAATCATTCCAGGGACATCTTCAATGATCAAAGGAATGACAGGTAATGCAGGTCATTAAGGAAATGGCCGACTCTTCAAAAAAAAAACAAGGAACCCCAGGGATGAAGAATCAAATGTTGTTTTTGATAAGATAAAGAAGCATTAT
>APFE030080740.1:168902-182036 GCA_000404065.3 Pinus taeda
CGAGGATCTTAACTTTCAGAAGTTATATGGTAGTGATGTCGGACCAGATTTGGGAAATGCCTTTGAGTTTCATAAACTCATTCGCGTTGATGTTCTTGGTGAACTTCCATCCAAACATATGTTTTGCAGTTAGCATGGTGAGCTCATATTTGGTTGAGCCTCACTAAATTGGTGCCAAGAATCTTCTAAGATATCTTCAGGGCACAATCTCTCATGGATTGAGATACACTGCCGGAAATATGAAATTGCATGATTATTCGAATGCTGACTAGGCAGGTAGTGTGGAGGATCACTAGAGCACTTCTCAGTGCTAGTTCTCTTTGGATTCTACTTCAATATCATGGATGAGCAAGAAACAGAAGTCAGTTTATATAAGCACCGTCGAGACCGAGACCGAATACATAGCTACGACTATGAGCTCGTGTGAAGTTGCATGGTTGCAGAAGCTCTTAAGTGAGTTGTTTGTACACATGATGAATACCACTTGTGATTCTCTCTGACAACCAGAGGGGGGGATTCGATTATTGAGGAATCCCGTATTTGATGATTGCTCCAGCAAATAGACATCAAATACTGCCTTATCTGCGATATGGTAAGTCGATGAGCGAGGAGGCTCCATCTCATTGAGACTGATGTACAAGTCGTAGACATTTTTTCAAAGCCCCGGGGAAAAGTCAAATCTGTGACTTTCCCGAATGACTTGGAGTCGTTGAGAGACGTTCTTATAAGGGTCCTGCATGTTGCATGCATTGAGCTTTGGGGGGCTTGGGGTACTTACTGGAGCAACATACGACCACAGGGCGACTCACCCTCCCCTAGTGGTGCACTATGAACAGGATGATTAGTTCTTTTGTGAGTTGGGATGATTAGTTCTCTCGTGGCAATTGTGGAACAGGATGATTAGTTCTCCTGTGGCAACTGTGGAACAGGATGATTAGTTATTCTGTGGGCCAGGATGATTTGTTCTTCGTGGCGACTGTGGAATAGGATGATTAGTTTTCCTGTGGGCCAGGATGATTAGTTCTCTGTGGCATCCACTGACAGGATGATTCGTTCTCCTATGGACAGGATGATTAGTTCTCCTATCGAGGTATCCTACCCATGCAATCTGGGACTCATGGGAAGTACCTCTCATTTGATCAATGAGCAGCGAAATGAGGATAGTGACCATAGTAGTACTATCAATGGATGCATCGCTGTATCTACCGTACTCCCTATGCTAGGATGACCTCCATTGATTTGGGATCAATGAAACTGATCTGAGATCAATATGAGTGGTTTGAGACACTCTCTTGTGACATTGATCTGGGATCAATGAAACTGATCTGGGATCAGTATGAGTGGTTTGAGACACTCTCTTGTGACATTGATCTGGGATCAATGAAACTGTTCTGGGATCAGTATGAGTGGTTTGAGACACTCTTTTGTGACATTGATCTGGGATCAATGAAACTGATCTGGGATCAGTATGAGTGGTTTGAGACGCTCTCTTGTGATATTGATCAGGGATCGATAAAACTGACTTCAGGTCAGTAAGAGTGATGTGACACACTCTCTTTAGATGAAACTGACTTCGGGTTAGTAGAGAATGTTATGAGAGATTCACGATCAATTCTTCTTCTTCATGGTTCAACAGAGCAGAGCAGAGCTCAGCAGATCAAAGCAGGGCAGAGCAGTGCAGGGCACTGATGGAGAGATAGTACAGTCGGACATATGGATCAACGGATGGAGTTCTCCCTAGTTAAGAGGGAGTGTTAAAATTGGAAACTAGGTCCAAACTCCATGTGGTTCATCTTATTTATGGCAGCTGATATTTTTCTTGGATCCCTCTCATCAAGAGGTGTAGGATTGATCTAAAGATCATCCGATTCCGATAAGTATTCATGGAGTTATGAATTGATTTGCATTATAAGACAATTCGTCAAGGTCGGCCAACAACCAAATAAACCCCACATGTGCTCAACATTTTAGTATAAATATAGGTGGCCTTCAAGTCATTTCAACACACTTGGGATCTCTTCCTCTCCCTACTTGTCTTTGGGTTTTAGTAGGAGGAGAGATCCTAAGGAATAACGTTGTCCTAATCCAGAGGGCAGAAAACTGGAACTGCCGGAAAAGCCAGAAAGGCCAGAAAAGCCTTTCTTCGAGCGAACTTGTTCCTCTGTGGACGAGCCTTGGACCTGTGCGAGCCAAAAACCAAGATAGAAGAGTGTCTCATGATGATGTCCAAATGAGGTAGAGGTCATTTGTATTTATAGTCTCCCAAGGGTGTCCACTTTGCTTTAGGGCCAACCTTATCAAATATGCACATGTGGGATTTTCTTCATAAGTACACTTTCCCTTATCCGTTTTGAGTGATCTTTAAGTTGATTTTGGTCCTCTCGAAAAAAGGAATTCAATGCAATGATCATCTCCAACAAATGAGCTGCCCAAAGTGGAATTTGACTACAATTACATATTTTAACACTCCCTCTCAACTAGGGAGAATTCCACCTACATCATATCATGAGTATCCTGTCAACAAATCATATCCAGTCTCAAGTATCTCATCATCGTGTATCGTCACTGATCATCTCAATTCATCTCTTGTTTATTCCTGCTTATCTCTTGATTATCCCTGCTCATATGTTGAATATTCTCAAATCTAAAAGATGAAGAATTTGTCATCGGAGGGGAGCTCAATCTACCACACTCTATCCATCGGGGAGCCACTGTTAGCACTCAGAATCTCTGCTAGTGCGGAGCCCAATGCTACCACCCGAGAAACATTAGCAGGGAGCTAAATCTACAACCCGCATCATCATCAGAGAGCATATCATTAAGGAGCACATCTCAACCTAGAACCACATTAGGGAGCATATCTCAACTTGGAATTTCATGGGGGAGCTAAACATCTACGACCCAATATCGAGCAATAGGTGATATAGGGGAGCTACTACTCAACCCATCCTATTTCCTACTGATCTTCCCAACATTGACCCTCAATAGTCATGGGGTAGAACACTTGCATCATAATCAGCTTAAGTTGTACACCCCAAGTACATTCTCAACCCATTGGCCAAACAAGGAGCAATAATCCCAACAAGCCTAGCATGTGGGTATGATGCAAACTAGGGTATACTCTGCAAAGACCAAGATAGGGTGAGTTACTACTCCAACCCTATGGGTAATAGATAGGGGAGCAACATCTACGACCCTATTGTCCAGAGATCAACGTTAGGGGCCCTCTATCTCAATTCCTCACCTTGGGAGCTAAGACAGGGGGGAAAGAGCTAGCTCAGTGTTCTTGATCAACGATGCTTTTTATAGATCAACGACATAATATCGTGTTCATATCTGATAGTCATCATGTCTCAATAGCAGTTGTCTCTCTTCCATACAAGACATCAAATCAAATATCATATTAGAACAAAACTATATATATCACAAAAAGGATACAATAGTCATCCTCCTTCTCAAGGAGGTGCCAACCATATGCCTAAGCTTGTCTTGTACATCAACACCATCTCGCAGCTATATATGGGATTCTCTGCGAATCGAATCCCATTCTTTGTTATCACATGTATCGATGTCATATACAGAACTTTCTCAAACATCTCTCCAAAAAGCTTCTTCATCCTACCTCATAGCTAGCCATGCTAGCAACCTCGTACTCAGCCTCGGTTGTGCTTAAGGCTACGGACCTCTCATATCATGGTAGGTCTCATACTAAAGTAGCACATAGATGTGCTCATCAATAATAATCCCATACATCATCAGTAGTCACATATCATAGGAAGAATGTCTTAGTCCAAAAATTGTTCATTCCATGCAAATATCTCAAAAGGTGCTCGGTGGCAACTCTATTGTATGAAGTGGCTCAATCACGAATCAGCTGAGGTTCTATGTACAACATATATGTATATGGATGGGTGTTCAATCGGAACATCAATGCTTCAATCAACTGACGGTTTCCAAGTTGAGTTCAACAATATCTCTTCACAACTTCTTGAAATTCAATCGAAGTGTCCAAGGATTTGCATTTCCATTTTCCAACACTTCTTCAATAGCTTTGCAATATAGATTTTCTTTTCCCGACTTCAAAAATTGATTCATTATTTCGAGCTTTAGAGGCCATCTCCCTCTTACTTGGATCATCAAAGGTTCATTACCTGTCAATAGTAGATTGTCAGCGTATAAACAAAAACAAAAATCAAATTCATACCTTGGAACACTTCTGAAGTTGAGGTTTGGATCAACACATCGTCCTTGCTTCACCAGATAATTGTCAATGCAGACACATCAAGATTGAGGAGCTTGCTTCATACAATGCTCTTTGCAATCATAACACTTTACCAAACCAATATGTTCAGTCTTACATAAATCAATATTGTATAATCGAATCAACCAAGTCATCTTATCAAAGTTTAGATGCCAGATCAGAACTAATATCAAAATCATCAATGTCACAGTGTCAGATTCTTTAGCCCAAGTGACAGATAAAGCTCTCATCAAGTCATGACTTCATCTATTATCATGCCAACAAGTTGACATTAAACTATCAAACCAAGCTTCATCAAGTCATCCTCATGATCATAATATAAGTCACTAGATGCAAATGCATATACTAAGAATAGGTTCCATCCATCTATTGTGAGATTACTTCACACTAAATCACAACTGTCAATACTTCAACCATTGTGCTAAGAACAAGGAGGCCAATACAAAACCATTATTGAATACCAATATTAGTCACTGTAAGTCACTATGCCCGTATATCATTATTATTAAGGCAAATCATCAATCATCAAATCAAATCATTAGTCATCAGGTCAAATCCCAAATTTGCTATCATAGTGAGATCTATAGTCCAGAACATATATCAACCATCAAGTCAAAGTTCTAAGTCATTATCATGTCAAAACCCCAAACACTGCTCATCTATATCAATCGGCCAAATCTATTCAAACTCTTCTGGCAAAAACTTCAATGGTTAAATCATAATGAAATATCTATATGCATATCTCGGTCACCTACAAACACAAATTCTGTCTACATATTCATATTGCAATAAGCATTCAAACTTCCTTGCTCATAGAACTTTTTGTTGTCTACTTCATGTCTGAAGGACCGACATCCTTCAGGTGCACATTTGATTTCATGCACAAAACTTCATTTTTGTGTCCTGCAGGCATAATTGCATCCATAGGCCTTTTTCTATGTGATTGGGAGACTACATTCGCACCTTTGACCTTACTTCCATGAGGCTAAGAGGCTATAGTTGCACTTGTAAGCTCGCTTCCATGTGACTGAGGCTTAGAGTAAGGGAAAACTCTCTCTTCTCATATCAGAACTTTGTTGCAAATCAACAATATCAGAGATTTGTCTATTTATGTTCATAAATCTTATTTCAATAGTAAAGAATATACATGTAATGCCAATGGTAATACGAGTAATGATCTTATGGGGAAATTCTCCCTCTAAATGGGAATCCACTTCAGTCGTCTTTATTCAAGTCATCAGCCTGTCTATAATATTGTCATACATCAACAAATCAGTTAGATCATAGAATCAGACCTATGTTGCAGGAAACGCTGGGGGGGGGGGGGGGCCCGTTTCCGGCCGGGAACGGAAACGAAACGCGTTTCTGCGTTTGGTACGGCCGTGAAACATGTTTCCTGCTGTACCACCTCGTTTCCCGAAACGGAAACGTGGGTGGTACGGCCGGAAACACGTTTCAGGGCCGTACAACCCACGTTTCCTCATTAACTTGTGTTTTATTTTTTATTTATTTTAATTTGTTTTTTAATTTACTGTTAGGGTATGTTAGTGACTTCTTGTTACTTCTAGATGCGTGTCTAAAGTTATAAAAGTGAATTTTTGCCCTAGTGTTGATATGCAGTTCATGGTAATGTTAAATTCTTAAAGTAAAAGTGATATTCTCCTTTATTTTTCATTTTCACCATTTTACTTAAATTTTTAACATTACCATGAAATGACTCAGGATGTTTGAGAGTGGTTTCACCCTCATTGGATTTCATATGGAGAAAGTAGAATTTTAGGTCTCACTCAAAATCCAGCAGACTTATTTGTTTTTTAGGATTTCAGGATTGGAGGGATTGCAATGTTTCCGTTGGATTTTATCATGTACTAGGGTATGGAACTTGTATTTAATCAAGAGAACCAAGCCCTCTATGCAGGGGAAACTCCCAATAATCAAGATCATGTAGGGTACTAGGGTATGAAACGTGTATTTAATCAAGAGCACTAAGGCTTGGATATATAATAAACTTTAATGGTTGCTTTTGTATTTTCCTATATTTTTATTTTCATTATGTGATCATTCATGACTCATGATTAAATGTGATATAAATTTAATCTTAATGTTTAAATGTAATAATATAATGTATCATTAATGCTTTTATTGATTGCACATATATATAATAATTTTTAAATATTTTTATATATATACATGTGTATTTATATATATATATTATTATATATTATTATTCGTGTTTCCCCGTTTCGTGCAACTTAGAATCAGACTATATCACATATTCATCATGGTTATATCATGTTATCATCAACTACATCATGACATCAATTTGTCATCAAGGATTAGTGTCAAATAGCTAATAGAAGTATACTTCAAGAGTCATGATCACAACATTACTTCTTTGTCACATAACTCAATCCATCAAGTCAGGGCATTCAATTTTACCATATGCCATAATTACTAAACACATCAAAACATAACCATGGTCAACAAAAGATCATGAATATCAATCTCATTGTTATACTTTTATCATCATGGCTACCATGTTTTTTTTTAACAAAAATTATCAATAGTATCAAGTTACCATCTATTAGAATCAAGGTGCTAGCCTTCTTCATGGGATCAAGATATCCAAAATGATAGATGTTAGCCAAACATAAAGTATAGTAATATATCAAAGATCAATATTAAGTAGCTTCATAGAATCAAGAAGTTCATCATGTCTAAAGGATAAAATACTTGCTTACTTCTAGGTGCATCATTTCATCATAGGAACCATGAATCCAAATCACTTTCATATGCATGCATGAGCCATTTGAGAAGGAGACATTCTCATCATACCTTAGGACTTACCTTGCTATCAATATTGCAGCTGAAACATAATTTTGAAACAATATACCATGCATACCTTGCAGTATTCAAATACCTGTGCACCTTCTTAGCTAGTAGCACTTTGTCACCTTTTCATTAAGTGCCTCTTTACTTTTTCCAACGCTAGTTCTTCTTCTTGCACTAGTTGTGATCCCCAAGAGTGATCCATTTATCACAACTCGTCAGGAGGTTAGAAGCATCCAAATACCCAAATATACATGCAAGAAGCATAAGTAATAATCAAAAGAATAATTAGATCCATAAGTCAAAAGTAAAGATATAAAGGAGCATCATAAGTCAAAAAGTACTTATCTTCAATGAGAGGTGATCATCTCCCTTTTGAACCAGCCTTCAAGAGCCATCATTGTCCATTGTCCATATGACAATGTTTCCTTCACTATTTCAACCAACTTTATCAACAACTAGGCCTACTAGAGACTATCCCATCTAGGGCTTCATCAAATTTGACACAAGTGCTTGACCATCTTCACTTTGACCATGCTAGGGTTTCTAGATTGCATATATCAAATATTTGCCATAAACCAGGGTTTCTCTCAAAACCTAACCTCATAATATCCATCAAACCCTAATAACCAAATTGCCTAAGGTTTCCTTCAAACCCTAGAATTCTTTTAGGTCTCCTCCATCCTTTCTTGTATCCTTCAATGGTGTCATTCAAGGGGTGATCTCCATGACTTTTCTTCAACCCAGCGCTAATACTATGTTAATTTTTCTTAGGGATATATTGTTCTTTGCTTTGATAATTGCATTTCTTCATTAACACATTAAGTTCATCCCATAACATTATTCATTTTTACATCATTATTCAGCAACATATGCAACTATATAGAAAGAACAATATCATCATCATCAAAGCAACAGAACATAAAGGAACAATAAAAGAAAAGCATTCACACATAGAGACACCAGGATTGGTCGGAGACTAGGGAAAAACCCACAATGGGGAAACCCTTTCAAATTCTTCTTCTTATTAGATTGTCATCAAATGATTAGGCAGAAGAGAGTACTATGATCCATATCTTCATTCATACAACTATTCATCAAAAGCAACTACAACATCCTTGAAATGAACCCAACAATGCTTATCCTCAAAATCCTAATTCTGAAGCCTATATTAAATTGTCACTGTGTACAATCAACTGCCGAACACTGCAGACACTGAGCGAAATCTTCAAACAAATGAAATTCCATAATTTAGGTCCTGGTTGCATGAAAGAGGAGTCATGCGCGCGACTGGGAAGCTTCCAGTCGCTCTTTGGAGCCTACAAGCGAGCAACTGCAGTCTGCAACTAAGATTATGAAACCCTAGATGCCGGTCACACAGAGGATGAGTTGTGCGTGCGACTGGGATGTTTTGGTTGTATGGATGAGCCTGGTAGCGAGTGACTGTAGTCAAGATCTCTCTATCATGTGCCTGCCACTGAGGCCCAAAACCCTAAAACAAAAATGCGAGCTTTGGACCCTGTAATTTCATCTTCGAGTGAACCTGTTCCACCGTGGACAAGCCTCATACTTGTGTGAGCCAAAAACCAAGATAAAAGAGTATCTCATGATGATGTACAAATGAGGTAGAGGTCATTTGTATTTATAGCCTCCCAAGGGTGTCCACTTTGCTTTAAGGCTGACCTTATCAAATATGCACATGTGGGCTTTGCTTCATAAGTACGTTTTCCTTTATCCATTTTGGATGATATTTAGGTTGATTTTGGTCCTCTTGAAAAGAGGAATTCAATGCAATTATCATCTCCATCAAATGAGTTGTACAAAGTGGAATTTGACTGCAATTTCATATTTTAACACTCAGGTGACGAAGAATGGTGGCACATCGAACTATCAAGTGGTTGCAAGGGGTTGTTGGCTGCCGACTAAAGACAAATCTAGGATAAAATTTACTTTATAGAGGTCACCCACAGGTGGTGGGTAACAAGAACCCTAGGTGCTATTTTTCAACTTGGGGATTCTTTGAAGGCTTGAGCTTTAGTACTTATTGAAGTATATCAATTATAGCCTTTTCTCTTGTCTACCTTGACCTGGATGAACTTTTATCTCATCAAATGTCTCAACCCTAGGTCTCGGGTAGTCTTCCCGAGGGGTTTTTCTTGGAAAGTCCTCCTAGCTTCTCCCAAAGCTTGTACTTTTATTGAACCTTTCCATTGAATGAGCCACCTTGCCTCACTTAAAACCTATCCTAGGAACATCTATCACAAGTGAGGGATATTGGGACTCCCCCCGTTGGTGAAAATCTGAGAAGAGAAGGTGACATACGCCATGGTGACAGTGGTCCTTTGTCCTAGGGTGTTGTGCCCCCTAGCTCTTGCCTATTCACTACGCATGCTAGTTTTTGTAGTCACAAGCCACACCAAGTGGAGTCAAATATTTTTTCCATGTTAATCCCAGGTGTGGATTAAAGCGGCAACAGGAGATCAATTCATAACTATCAGAGCTGCTAACCACAAACTGGGTCATACATGCCTAAACACATAAACATACACTACACAAATAATTATGTTTGCCTTCATATATATTGATGTGTGCCTACATGTGTGCATATATGTATTTGTATAAACACACACACACACACACACTCAAGGTTGTTCACATAAATTGGGAATTTTAGACTGTATAGTGTTGAAGAGCTTACCCTAATACTTACTGTAGTTACTTGCCAAACCCACCAACTGTGCAAGCCAAATCAACAAGCTAGTTGAGGTATAAATTTATGGATTATTCCATCACTTTACAACTAGCAAGCTAATTATATGATCTTGCAAAGGTTTGCTTGATAAACTATGGAGGACTGTATCAACAGGGCCAAGAAAATTCATAATAGGTTAATGAAAAGAAAAAGGTGATATGAACTTTGGATATCTTTCCTTAAGGAGTTTGGGGGAAGATCTCCATGTTGACATGCCTAGATACAGACTGAAGAAACAAAGGATTTTATAAGGGTCAAAATCACAAACAAAAGTTATTTGCAAGCATTGAGCTAATGTATCAGAGGCATGTTCCCTACTTGTGTTGGAAAAAATACAATATACATGCCCAATTAAGGATATGTGTACTTAATGTTTTCATAAGATAGCAGTTTCCTTTAGCTGGCCCATTCGTTCCCTTGATTATATGATATACTGCCAATTTCAATAATAAAGTAATGTGGATTGATGAGACACCAAGATCCCTGAAAATTAGGGATTATGAGAAAAATGAATAATTATGCTGATATTCATAGCAGGTCAGTATCACATCATTGCAGATTAAATTGTTGGGAATTAGTTTTTACAAAATTTTGCGTGGTCATATAATGCATTTTGAGAATGTGTGGAATCAATGAATAATCCAGTTTGCATTATCCAAGAAAATTGATTAAATCAAACTATCGTCCTTACAGGTTTGGAATAGGAGGGTGGAGAAGAGATATTTGGAGGGAATCCCCTGTATTCATATTGGTTGATGTTAAAGATTGTGCATTACTTTTCTACTTTCCCTTTTGTAGCACATCAAGTTCTCAATGCGTAGTAATTTCACTGCTTTATTTTGAATCAGAAATATCAATTTTACATATGTAACTGTAGTCTGAATTTGTGGAATTGCAAAGGGAATACTCAGTCCTTCATTAACATAGATCTTGTTATGTTCTTGCCAGTCTTCATGTCAGTATCTAATGCCTCTTGACAGTAAATTTTCAAAACCCATGTTGAAACCAGTAAGTTTAAGTGTTGAATACTCCATCCTTACTTTTATAGAAAGAACTGATCCAGAAGATTTAACCTTGGTTAATGATTCTGGTTTCTCACTGCACTAGAAACTCTGAATGGGGTGGAGTTGTGGGTTGTGGAGTATAGAATTATTTTTTTCCTTTCTAAAATCAAATATAGATCAGTGGATACATTTCATTTTCTATGTGATCTTTATTGGACTTGTTGACCACCGAAGTGCACCTAAATTTTTTTGAAGACTCCATGCCCAAGGATATGTTAGAGGCTTCATGTACCATCAGAGTTCATCTATCGTCAGAGTTTTTTAACTCTAGTTTCTTCTTTTCATCTTCATCTCATGTTGTACTCAGATTCCACAAGCCTTGCAGGGATAATGTAAAGTGATGTCAGTTTGATGAATTGAGTCATGTAACAGGCCTAAGTAATTTGGGACATTTTTATCAAGTGAGTTTGCTTTGGGATTATTAAGTACTTTCGAGGATATAATAATTAATTGAATTTTTTCCTCCAAGCATAACCCCAAAGCCGGAGTGTGACTTGATGATGAGGCTTTGGGTGAGTCCTAGTGTCTAGAGCATTGTATATTCCCATACTAGATCACTGGTAAAATTGCGTGGAGTTTGATTAGATCTAGGGGTCAATTTTTTAATTTTTTTATTTCTCGCAGGGGGGAAATTTGAATAAATTATGAATGTAAAATGTAATAAGTGATGTCTAGAGAAGTTGTATGTGGTACGTATACTCAAAATTACATCTCTCACCCTCAACTTTCTACTATGACACTTGTAGGAGTAAAAAATAAGTTCTAGACCCTCAAAACCCACTTTTCCTAAGTTTATTGGAAAATGTAACAATAAATTAGCCCAGAAATAAATAACT
The DNA here is from genome assembly GCA_000404065.3 of Pinus taeda. Classification (NCBI taxonomy): domain Eukaryota; kingdom Viridiplantae; phylum Streptophyta; class Pinopsida; order Pinales; family Pinaceae; genus Pinus; species Pinus taeda. The sequence continues at coordinate 180,645 of APFE030080740.1, forward strand.
CCATGTGACAAAATGACATGGAAATGACTTGAAAATTATCTCAAGTGAAGAGTAAGTCAAAGGACAAGTGAAAGATGATTTGGCACATGACGACATAAAGATAATGAGTACATGGGGAAATCGAATTCCCAACTACAATTGAGGAAATCAATTTGTTGACTTGTAAAATCGAATTTCTTGGGATTAAATGCATGTGGGGGGATATTTGATTGAGATTTTGTTGGAGGTTTGTCTCCACTTTAACTCCATTAGCTCCTACACTTGACATCTTCATTTGGCACAATGAACTACGAATTCCCCAAGGATACCCACGCATTTCCTCAAATAGGCTCAACGCATGGCATAGAGGAGATGTGTCACTTCATGAGTTGATGGTTGAGATTGGATGAGATTTAACTCTCTCTTGCTTAACACTTGGCATTTCTTGGTTGCACGCATGGAGAATTCGAGTTGTTTGATGAAGAATTCGATGACCACCTCAAGGAGTTCGATTTGGTTGGAGGTTCACATGTGTCATGGCTTCTCTCCACTTGGATTTGACCTCTTTTCTTAGGATCTTCTTCAAAACCACTTGTCACTTGGTTCTCTCATTGGGATTTTCTCTCAAATTTCTACTTAAGTGTGCATTGAGCTCTTACTATGTATTCATGTTATAAGCTATTGGGCTTGATGAAACTCTGCCAATTTGTACACTTGATTTTGCTGATAAAACAAAGTCTTTGGGGTTGTTACCACTCAAACAAGTAGGGGACCTAAAGGGGGTTCCTAAGAGAGCAACTGCTAGGTCAAGGGCAACGATGGAGGCTTAGCCCACTGTTACCACAGCTAAGTCTCCATGCTCTTTACAGACTTCCACTGATGGAAGGAGTTCCGGTAGTGTAGGGATCACTTTGTAAAGTAGATGTCAATGGATAAGTGAGAAGTGACCCTGAAAACCCTTTCCCAAGGATGGAATGAATAATGGAACTTGCTTGCTCTTTAAGCAAGGGACTTGGTCCACTGGGGTTAAGGGGTGAAGATTGGAGGGTTGAGGGAGAGAGAATAGGCTTATAGAGGAGTTTCTCGATCCCTATAATCCTTGGAAACTTGGACTCCCAAATGGTATTTGACAAATAATCTTTATTGAGAAGTGGGACCACACGAGGCCAAGTGGACCAAGCCCAGGTTTGAGGATGGAATATAGCAACCAATGATGTTCCTATCCTGGACAAGGTGAGGGGAAAGGACCAAACAAGAATATTCACTTCGAAAAGTTGAATTGATCCTACTAAGGTCTAACCTTGGGGATACCTAGGTAAAATTCTGTCCTAGAGCTAAGGCTTGGGATTCCCGGAGATTCCACCATCAGAATGGCCTCAAATTTGGAGAAGAGGGAGGGAACCCACCAATGCA
>APFE030080746.1:0-22820 GCA_000404065.3 Pinus taeda
TTTAATCCTGTACTAGTTAACTATCCTACATATGATAAAGAATTGTATGCATTAGTTCAGAGTGTGAAAAAGTGGAAACATTACTTAATGGGCAAGGATACAGTAATACATATTGATCATCAGCCACTTCAATACCTACACTCCCAAACTAAATTGCAGCAATCAAGACATTACAGATGGATGGGGTTTCTACAATAGTTTCATTTAGTCATCAGATATAAAAAGGGCATACATAACAAGGTTGCATATATGTTATCTAGACCCATTATAAATGCATCTACCCTACTTAAGCATAATTCTATGCTGCATGAAAGCTACATAGAACAATATGCTTAGGATATGGACTTTAAAGATGTATATGCAACTATGAGTCAAGGCAAAAGAGTAGAAGAATTGGACTATCATGTGAAGGACTGACTCTTATATCATTGTGGGAAACTCTACATTCCACAAAATGAAAGAGAAAAGATAATTAGGGAAGCACACACTTCTCTGATATCAGGTCACTTTGGGGTAAGTAAAACAGCTACACAGTTGCGAAGGTTCTACTATTGGTCGAAAATGAGTGAGATAGTTTCTAGATATGTAAAGGGGTGCGCCATGTGTACTAAAAGCAAGCCCAACAATAGAAAACTATGCTTGTACACTCCCTTGCCAGTTCCTTCTCACCCTTGGGAAAGCATGTCCATGGATTTCATTGGAGGATTGCCTAAATCTAGGAAAGGTCATGATTATCTATATGTTGTTGTGGATAGGTTCAGCAAAATGTGTCTTTTAATACCATGTAGTAAACAGATTACAGCTGAAGAAACTGCAAAATTATTCTTTGAATGTGTATGGGTTCATTTTGGATTACCTACTTCTATTGTATCTGATCGAGACACCCGATTTGTGGGGAAGTTTTGGTCAAGTCTGTCGGAACTAATGGACACCAAATTAAAGAAAATCACAACTTTTCATCCACAAACAGATGGCCAGACAGAAGTAGTTAACATGAAAGTGACCCAGCTACTGAGAGGATATTGCAGCAAACATCCTAAGCTTTGGCATGAGCACTTGTGCTATGTGCAGTATGCTTACAATAAAGCCAAACACTCTTCTACACAAAGATCTCCTTTTGAGACCTATTTTGGTTTCATACCAAGGTCTCCTTTGGATTTTGTCTTTAGTAAAGATACCATGGTTGATAAACACAGTGATGTGAACAAGGCAACTAGGTTCATTGAACAGATCCAGGAGATCCACCAGGAAGTATAGGAACAGTTGGAAAAGAGCCAGGCCAAGTACAAGGCTAGGCATGATAAGCATCAAATGGAGCATAGTTTTCAAGTTTGAGACCAATTCTGGCTATATATCAGCAAGGACAAAATGCAAGGTGAAGGTAAAAAGCTAAAAGCTATTAGGTATGGACCCTTCAGGATACTTGAAAAGATTGGTGAGAATGCTTTTCGCCTTGATCTGCCAGCTTACATGCACATCTACTCAGTCATGAACACAGACTGCTTGAGGTTGTTTGAACCTTTAATGATTGAGGACCCTGAAGAGTAGTGTCAATTACCTTCTGTTGATGATCTGTTACTTGAATATCTTAATGAGTTATAGGAAGACACAGTGCTAGACAGGAAGGTGAGGACGACGCACAACGGACAGGTGGAATACCTCAGGATTGGGCTTAAAGGTTCGAAACGGAGCAATGCGAAGTGGATTGAGATTGGACAAGTGAGACAACAATTTCCTCACTTATTCGATGCTTGAAGAAAACCAACTTTTGGTGGTCCAAAAGCTTTTTCAGTAGGGAGGCCGTGATCTCAATCAGATCCACAAAAGACTGTCAAGAACTTTGACTGTATCGAGTTGAACAAATCTTTAATGAAATCCAAAATAGCATCGAAAACACCCTAAACCAGTGGCCATGGCAACCGGCGTGGAACAACGAGGACCTCGGTCAAAGCACACTGACCGAGGCCCATGGAGACTGCGTAGGAGGTCAAATAGCCCCTGGGAGCCCTAGATCGGGAAAAGGAGGTGATTTTGATGTGCGCATCGCTAGGCGAATAGGGCCGAAATGGGGGAGCCTTAAGCACTCGGTCACGTTGGGAGCCAGAGGACTGTGGGTGGAAAAAGGTAAAAAAACACCAATGTACGATGGTGGGACCCATGGCCTGGAAACTGGCGGTTTGATTGGGGTGCCCTTGAATGGTAAGAGGTTTTGGAGAAAGCAGAGCGATCACAATCAGCTATCAATGCGTGGCAGCGGAGGTGAGAGAAAAGTCGTTGTGATCGCGCGTTATCGGTTGAGCAAGTCAACTGCACTCGACGTGCATATGATGTTGGATTTGGAGGAGCCCAGATCAGATGGCTGAGGTTGCACCTGATAGAAAGAAGCGGATCTGACAGGGAAATAAGCTGCGATTTAAAAAGGATTTGGAATCCGTTAACTGCCACGGTGGAGAAAGAGCATATTCATGACATAACGGGAGGAACGAACCGACGAGGCATGCTGGCACTAGTTAGATGGAGACACGTGGCACTCCCTGAACGTTCATGCTAATGCAGAACAGAGAACTCCAAGCACAGCTGTAGGAGGAGAATCGACGCAGGCGGGAGAGGAACCGAACAGACATAGGATCAACCGGTTAAAGCCATGAACAGAGACAGTCAAAAGAGAGAAGAGGATTTGGAGAAGAATCCAAGCGATTGAGAGAGACAGTGAATAGTGAACCCCGAGAGGAGGATTGAACATAGAGAAGAATCAAGCCAAGCAGAGGAGACAAAGGGCTGAGCTGACCATAGGCAACATCGAGCACTAGAGAGCTTGAAGATTCAAGCCTTCCTAGAGAGGAATCTGTTCAGACTAATCGTCACAGTTGGCTCTTTCCACTGTAGACCAAGGGTCACAGAGCTGGTATGAAGAAAAGGAGTCTGTGAACTTTGAGTGGCTTGGGGAATCCAAGAACCACCCTGCCAAGCAAAATATACTTCAAGAGAACTCACATTGAGTCCCTGTATTGTAATTTCTCTGCTATAAGACGCAATAAAAGAAGGCCACCATTGAAGTTGGACCAGAGACATAGCCCTGGAGAATAGGGTGAACTCCTTATTCAAAACTGTTTGTGTCTTTGTGTTGCTTACTGCATTTCTCTACTGTCTTTCCATTTAAAATGTCTGTGTATTGGCAATCTGATCGATTCGTTGTTTGAATAACACAGAACACACACACCAACACATGAGTCTGTAATACCTTTTGTTTAATAAATCTTCAACTGAGTTCACTCATAGGGTGATTATCAGATCAACTATGGGCACATATTTTCTAAATTATGCTCATTATGAAACATGCAATACAAATCTGTGCCACTTTTTTCAATATTCAGGACAACATTGGAACTCTTCGCAGACTTTTTCGGTTGATTGCTGATGCTTTAGGATGTTTAATTCCTTCTGAACAGGAACTTGGGGGGCTTGTTTCTCATGGTAGTCTCACTTGTCATTTGTTTAAGTTAAGCCATTTCAATGGTTAGGGACTTAATGAGATGAGTCATGATTTCAAGATCAATTGGTTCTTTCTCCTTAGCCTTGCTCACAGAGGCATAAGACCTCTTACCTGTGTCCTTGGAGTCTTTTGTTGATTCATCATCTGTGATGAATCCAATAGTACACAGGTCCTTCTCAATGATAATAGCCTCTTCGTAGTTTTCTGTCATTGTCTATCTCACAGTTTTCTTTACAAACTGTGCAATATTTGATGGAAAGGAAGAAGTGTAGTAATATATAGTGATGGAGTCATGAGGTTTTGTGTCGTCGAAAAATTATTTCAAGATGTGATTAAACATCTTATTGAAATCTTTAACCTTTTCCTTCTGCTCCATCTTAAGATTACCCAACTCCTTCAATAACATGGTATGGGTCTTATATTCAACAATTTTTTCAAGAAATATCTTTTTGAATCCCCTTCAATTCTGGATGGAGTTTGGAGGAAGGTTGTGATACCATAAAACTGCTTTACCATCCAAGGTACATGGAAAAATTATGCATGCAACATCATTGTGACGTACCTCAAGTGTCTGTAGACGTAGGTAAAAGTTGTCTAAGTGATCTTCAACCTTCACTTTCTTGTCGGGGTTATACTTTGTCAAGAGCTTCTTTGCATGCCTCGACATCTTATGTAGGACACTTGGAAGTGCCAGTGAGCCTTGAGTCATTCAGTCTAGATTTTTCTTTGCCATGTCTTCCTCCTCGTTTTGCTCCTCTTCCTTTTTTGGATCTATTGGTTCCTCTTCCTATTCTTCTTCTTCTTTTTCTCCACCTATATTGCCAAAAGTTGAACCCGTGAATAAGGGATTGCCTCCATGAAAGAGTGGAGGATCTTCTTCCCTTTCTACAATGTTTGCTAATTCTTCAAGAGTGGTGAGGACCACTTATTCAAGGGATGAGACTACTATCCCTGTGGGGGTGGTCTTGTTTTTCTTTTGAGAATCTAGATTGAGAATCTAGAATATTGATTACTCCTAGAATCAATCCAAAATATTTTGAAAATTGACGGGTGATGGGGCAAATGGCCTGAAGCTAATCATACGAGATTTCACATTTAGGCCTAACTTGGGAAGAGTCACTAACTTCAGAAGTACGAGTAGGGAAGATGGAGCGAACGTTGTTGCGTTGACAAGAAGATGGATTAATGGGGTCAGTGGGTCTATAAGCCATAAAATATTGGCCTCCCTCCTAATGTTATAAATGTTGACGGTGTTGGACTGGCCAACATTAAGGGGATCTCCCTGATATGAAGTCCCAATTAGACCTCACACCGTTTGGTGTAGGTGTCCCATCTGGTATAAAGGCCCGGTTGCCAAATCCTTAAATATTTCCCCTGGCTCTAGCTATCAACACAAGAGAGTGATGCAATGGTATCTTCGAAAAGTAAGGGGAGTGTACATGTTTAGTGTGCAATGCAACTGTGTCGAGGTTCATCTAATGCAAATGGGGAGAGAAAAGTGAGCCTCTAAGTGAAAGGTAATAGTACCACCCAGGAAGAGACACACATGAACAAGAAGGGCTTGTCTAACATCCAGCAGAATAGTCCACAACGGATGTGAAAGTTGTTATAACCAACAAACAAGGAAAGATATGTTTAACATCCAACATAACAGTCCACAGTGGATGTGACATTTGTTATAACCAATAAACAAGGAAATATATGTCTAACATCCAACGGAATAGTCCACAGCAAATGCGACAGTTGTTATAACCAATAAAAACGGAAAATATGTATAGCATCCTACGAAATAGCCGACAAGGACGGGACAATGATAACAATCATTACAACACATTCATAATAAGATAAGCACTAAAATAACCGAAATAGTTCAACTATATTAGTACATGTGAAAGCAAACATGAAATACGAACATCCAAAAAATAGTCTTATAAACATTCATAGTTCATGCATGAAGAACGTGATGGCCTTAAAAGGATTCTATTATTAAGAAAAAGTTCCGAGACACATATTTACATTGTACATCACTAGCCCCAATAGTGGGACATTGGAGCCACTTGTTGCTCCTCAACAAATTAGCTGATCTCTCTAATTCCTTGCTGGAGGAGCCAAGGTGAAAAGTCTTTTGCTCATACATTGAGGGGGTATATATAACCAAATGGATGATGCTTTACCCTTGTGACTCTTTGACTATCCTCATGACTGTTCAACTTCCTATGACTTTTCAACTTACATGACTCTTAATATTCATGTGTGTCCTTTGGAATTCCACTTTACAATACATTTCATTACAATATACATGGTCCACAATAGTGATGTGCAATATGAAAAATCATGATACGACTTGACATGCCACTGCTGACATGGACTGGCTTGATGATGTGGCAATGTCAAGTCATTGTTGCTGCTAAGTGCTATATGTGTTCTTGGATATGCTTTCACTTCTCCTCTGCATAGCTTAGTGATGCAGGATCTTCAATAATCTCTGGTCTTGAAAGGTTGTTGCAAAATTGTGTCCCTTTGCTTGCTCTTTATAGGTATACTCGTAAGTTCAGCTAGAAGTGAGTCTTTAGGCATGCTTCCCTCCTTCTTCACCATCTCACCATGACTTGATAGTGTACTTTTCCTTCAGTTCAATCATGACAGGAAAACATCAATTTGAAAACTCCTTAGTCTAAGATAATGCATTATTATCCATGAACTCAGCCTGGGACAAGTCATAGAATTGGAGGAAGGTCTTAGTGATTGCATATTGTGCAGTTCTAGCTAATAGGGAGATAACTTAATCACTGAGACTACAAAGAGCATAGCTTAAGCTTGACTGAGGAACATTTTAGCATAGTCCTCATTGAGGAGAAAGATTGCGCAGTGCCCACTGAGGGTCAGAATTGTGCAGTTCAATTAGGCAGTGGCTGTTGCGGGATGGGGCCCTAGGAGGATAGATTGCACAGTTTCAAGAGGCAAGGGGGATTTGGCAACAGAGAGGCTTGCAAGGAAAATCTGCGCAGTTTCTGAAGGCAATGAGATCTGGTTGAGGGAAGGGTATTAGAGAAGCATTTGCGTGGTTTTGGAGGTCAAGGGAGGTTGGGCTCTCTACGCATTGCACAGTTCCTACAAGAAAGGGAAAAACTTGAGGGTTGAAGGTGTGGAGTGTGTAGTTCAAGGCAAACTGGGAGGCACATTTGTGCAATTCGTGGGGCCAGGGAAGGCTGTTAGACTCAGGAATTGTGCAGAACAACAACCCTAGAGGATAGTAACTGTGCACTGAACAGTTCCAGGTAGAAAGGTCACATTAATGAGGGTTGAGATTGCATAGTACGTAGCTTAGTCAGGGCCTGGTGAAGCTAAGTTGCTGGGTCAGGAAGATTTTCTAAAAATGGCTAAGTGCAGGAGGGAGATGGACTCGTGATGAACTTGAAATATGATCACACACTTAACATACTTTTACAACACGACAACATAGAGCATCAGAACAAACAAACAAAGCATTCCCCTCTGTGTGACTGTCTCATGACAAGATATGACAAGTGCAACACTTAAGATAGACTTTAGGACGATAGTGATGACACTTGTGTGACATCACCCAAGACTATGTGTATGATTGCAACATATGCTTACATGGTTAGGACAATTCATATACACAAAGGTTGACCTTCAAAACCACCAGAAAAGGCTCACAAACATTATATAACAATTGAACAATCCAAAAGATGATGATTAATCCAATAAGAAAAAGGGGTCAAAGAACTTCAAGAGAACTCATGAAATGATCTTGAGTGTTTGCAACAATCAAGGAAAAGTCCAAGGAAGGCTCTGAAATTTGAGTGCAAGCCATAATTTTGGAGGGTGTTACAGCAGCTACAACATGACCTCAGCCTGGAGAACAACAGAACATAGGTGATGGTAGGATACAATTGTAATGGTTGACATGTGGTAAGGAGCATCTTAAGAGAGATTGTCCACAGAACCAAGGTGGTAGACCTCATATCTACAGTGCACATTAAGTGTAGATGGTTGGGGATGTTGGGTAGAGCATTCCGTGGATCTATGCATTATTGTATAATAGGAAGGCATATCACAAGGCATTTATTATCAATATGGACAGTAAGATCTGTGATAAATTTGTTTCTATTTTGATTGACCCTAGATCTAATTATAGTTATGTTAATATTGACCTAGTGGATAAGTGTGATTTGAATAAATAAGTGGATGAAAAATATTGGTTAGTGTAGTTGGCTACAGGTACAAAGAAAAGAGTTCATCATTCGTTAAGAGCTTGTGCATTTGAGTTGAATGGTATGCCTACATCAATGCATTTGAATATGATTCCATTAGGATCATACAATATGTTGTTGGCTATGGACTGGCTGTATCTTCATATGACCAAGGTGGATTGTTATGACAAGGCTATTGAGTTCTTGGATAAAAATGGAGAACAAAGAATCTAGTAGGGTAAGAAGAAATAAATGTTAGTTAGAATGGTTATAGCTATGGAGGAAAAGCGCAATTGTAGGAAAGGGTGTGTGTTATTTGCATTGCATATTTCCAATGACAAAGGCAAGGATGTTGAGTATGCAAAGGTCTTGAATAGGTACTCGGTTTTACAATAGTCTTAGGATGTATTTCTTGTAGAGACTTCAGGATTTTTGCCTCTTAGAGAAGTGAACTTTTCTATTGCATTGGTACCAGGGGCAACACCAGCCTCAAAGACACCTTACATGATGAGCACTCTGAAGTTAGTGTAATTGAAGTTGCAATTGAAGGAAATGCTTTAAAAGGGATACATTAGGTCGAGTGTATTGGCTTGGGGTGCATCAATGTTGTTTTTGAAGAAGAAGGATGGTACTCTCAGGTTGTGCATTGATTACAAGTAGCTGGACAAGGTAACCATCAAGAATAGGTATCTGTTGTCAATTATTAATGATTTGTTTGACCAATTGAAGGGAGAAACAATGTTCTCGAAGATTGATTTGAGATCAGGATACCATGAGGTACGAATCAAAGAAGAGGATATTTACAACACTGCTTTCCAGACCAAGTATGGAAATTATGAGTTTGTTATAGTTCCATTTGGTTTGACTAATGCTCTATCTACTTTTATGTGCTTGATGAATAGTGTGTTGTGTCCCTATTTGGACAAGTTTGTTATTATGTTCATTGATGATATATTGGTATATTCTAAGAATGAGGAAGAGCATGTCGAACACTTAGAAGCAATGTTAAGACTACTAAGAGAGCATCAGTTGTATGCCAAGATTAGTAAATGTAGTTTCTTTAAGATAGAGGTACATTACTTGGGACATGTTGTTTCCAAGGAGGACATAACAATGGAACTGGAAAAGATAAGAGCTATCATGGAATGGGAAACTCATAGAAATGTGAATGAGGTAAGGTAATTCATGGGACTAACATGTTATTATAGGAGGTTCATCAGGAACTTCTCTCAGATTGTCTATCCCATTACATCATTGCAGAGGAAAGGGAAGAAGTTTGAATGTACAGAGGAATGTGTATCAAGTTTTGAGTAGTTGAAGCAGTTGTTGACAAATGCTCTAGTTATCAAGATTTTAGATCCAGATAAAGAGTTTGTGGTGTGTATAGATGCTTGCAAGAGAGGAATTGGTGGAGTCTTGATGCAAGAGGGAAAGGTGGTATGTTATGAATTAAGGAAATTGAATGAACATGAGAAGAATTATGTTACACATGATCTTGGGTTGGCAACGATCATCCATGCTTTGAAGATGTGGAGGCATTACCTTCTTAGTAGGATATTTATACTAATGAGTGATCACAATGGATTGAGATACTTATTTTACCAATGAAATCATAATTCTAGGAAAGCTAAATGGTTAGCCATGATCAGTGAGTTTGATTTTGAGATCAGGTACATTAAGGGAAAGGAAAACAAGGTTGCAGATGCTCTTAGCAGAAGAGTGTAGGTGAATCACATAGAAACTATGATTTCTTATAGGACATATCTACAAGATTGGATCTTACAGGTAGGAAAATAGGATGACAGGTACATGGAGCTTAGGAACAGGTTACAGTAGAGTACAGGTGAACAGGATGTGGAATATCATCTTACAGTAGATGGTTTAATTAGATTTAGGGACAAGATCCATATATCTGACAATAGTGAAATCAAGAAGATTATCTTGAGGGAATTTCATGCTAAACCATATTTAGGTCACCCAGGATATCAGAAGACATTGACAACGGTGAATAAGTTCTATTATTAGCCAAATCTGAAGAAGGAAGTGGTTGAGTTTGTGGCTAGATGTTTGGATTGTCGACAAGTAAAAGAAGAGTGCAAGCATCTAGGTGGATTACTACAACTGATTTTGGTTCCAGAGTGAAAATGGGAGGTCATTTCCCTGGACTTCATTACAGGTTTGTCAAGGGTATCTAGGAAACATGATTCTATCATGGTTGTGGTGGATAGGTTGACTAAGGTAGCACACTTCATTCTGGTGAAATCTACCTATCAACTAGTTATGTAGCATAAATATTCATCAGGGAGATGTGATGCAGCATGGTGTTATGAAGAAAATTGTGTTGAAAAAAGATGCCTAACTCAACAATGAAACTGGGAAGAGTGCCTTCCATTGGTATAGTTTTCTTAAAACAATGGGTATTAGGAATCACTAAGGATGAGTCCGTTTGAGGTACTTTACGAGCAGAGTTGTAATAATCCCATCAATTGGAGTGATCTAGTGAACAGGGTGTTGATAGGAATGGACATGTTGGCAGAGATGGAACAGGAAATGTAGGTTATCAAGAAGAATATAAAGGCAACATAGGATAGGCAGAAAAGCTATGAAGATAAGCACATGGTGTTTAAGGATTTTCAGGTTGGGGAACCTATATATTTGCACATCAATCCCAAGAAGAGATCCTTGATGATTGGGTCATGTGCGAAGCTAGCACCTTGGTTTTGTGGGCCTTTCCAGATCCTTGAAAGGATTGGACCAGTGGCCTATAGACTTGCACTTCCTCCGACAATGAAATTCCATGATGTTTTCCACGTTTCATTGCTTAAAAGACACGTAAAGGATATTGATCATGTTATTGATTGGTATGTATTGCAGGTGGAGCCAAAAGGATAATTACAGCTAGAAACTCAATGCATTTTGTAGAGAAAGACACTCATGCTCCAGAATATAGAAATCGAGCATGTTAAAGTGAAGTGGAAGAAATTTGGGCTCGATGAAGCTACATGGGAGATGGTTGGTCAAATGCAGACTATCTATCCTTCCTTGTTTGCTGGTTGAGGCAATTTTTTTTTGGTATATGTATATAAATACCACAATGAGTTGTGTTGTAAATCTCTAGTAAGAGGTATTGTTGTTATGTTGTTATGGTTGTCATGTTGGTTATGATTTTTAGGAGGTTGTTCATTGTAAATACTACATTGAGCTAAGTTATAAAGCTCCATGGGAAGTATGTTTTTCATTTCAACAGTCTTGCTGTTTGTAGGTGCCATTGAACACCAAGGATGGTGTTCCCCTAAGGGGGATGGATATGTAACAACCCCAGGTTAAAATTCCATGTAATAAAGTTAATAAATGCAAAAAATAATAACCAAGGTCATGGGACACTTATTCCAAGTAGAATGTTGGGCAAAACATCTTAATGGGCGTTCATTTAGTTTAATATGGATAAGGGGAAATTGGAACAAGGCATTGAAAAGGCAAGTGGCATTTATTGACATTTTACTTATGAAAATAATGGAAAATAGGATAAAATGAAGGTGAAAGGTCACATATTGCACATGAGGAGGAAAATGAAGGAAAAATAATGGAAATTGAAGAAAATAGAGGCCTCATTGATAAAAAGGCTTCTAAGGATCAATTCACAACCTTTTGTCAGTTCAATTTTGGAGCTCTCTCTCTATTCTCTCTCTCATACTCTTGGACACTTAGAGTTTCTTGGAGCACTCTTGGAGAAGTGTTGCATACTTGGGATTTGGAGCAAGAAAGAAAAGGTAAGCAAAGATCAAACAAGGAAGAGTGGGATCAATCGACTAAAGTGGAATTATTTGCAAGTATCAAGTTACATGTATGATTTCCTTGCTAGTTTTGGCATGCATGGTAAATGCATGTGTGTTTTTGGTTCTCTTGCTGTCATTGGAATGGGTTTTTCTAGGTGTGACCATGGTTTTCAACCTTGTCTTGCCATTTCCAGATAACCATGGTGTGATGGGGTTTCTCTTAGTTGGTTGAGTTGGATTGCAGAATGGTTTCAAAAATGAGTGGGGTGGTCTGAGGAGGAAACATAAGGCCTAGGAATCCTTGGACTAGTGAAGGTGGGATTGTGGTAAAGGCTGGTTGCAGGATATATGGTAAATCCTAGAGGGTGAGGACATAAAAATTCCTCACATTTTAGATGGAGAGATCTGAAGGAATCCATGCTTGTATAGGCCTAGTGACCCTTGGATCGGTATATGGTGGGATTATGGTAAAGCCTAATAGTGTATGTTTCTTGTTTGGGCCCAGGAATCCCTTAGCAGGATTATTGTAAAGCCTGGTTGTATAGAGGAGGGATTGGGCCTAGGAATCCCATGGTGGATTGTGGTAAATATTGAGGAAGCCTTGGTTGTCTTATTGTAATTCCCACATTCATGCTTGGAATATGGCATGAGGGTGATTGGCTGAAAGAAATATTTGGTTCAACCCAATCTATGGTTGAGTGGTACCTGGAAGTACCTAAGTTGGTTGGATTTTACTTATGTTAATAAGATATTTTTTTCCCCTTGTGTTCCATGTGTAAATATACTTGTTAATATGTGAATTTGATGGCTATGCTATCGTTGTTATTCTGCTAGTTATATGGTAGTTATAAGAATGGTTTTATAACATATCTTAGTGATGGATCTCATCATGTTTTGATTAGTAAATGAATGAATAATGAATGCATGAACTAATAGATGATAATGGGACTACTATGATAGGTCATCAATCCTTCTTGGTGAATCTCAGATAAGTGTGAGACCCCTATGCTTAGATGTGCTTAAATGACCTGAAGATTACATATTCATGATGTGTTTGGCGAAATTTCTATCATGGCTAGGCCTTGTTAGGTTAGGTTCCTATTCAGTGTTTCTATTAGAGGCCTTGTCATCTTTTTATTTATCATTTCTGAGAGTTTCATCAAGTTCAGCGACCTGAGTCTTGGCCCTGAAAAATGGCTCAAAAATTTGGGATTGCTGGCACAAAACTACTTGAAAAAAGTCACAGCTGAATGTATGCCTTATTGTGTGAGCAAATGGAGGGTCTCATTCGCATGGAAGGCTTGTAATGGAAGCGAACGAGGGTCTAGTTTAGAAAAACATCAATTTGGCTTAGGGGTTGGACACGTGGAGGGTTTGGTTGGATCCTGAAGGTTTTGAAGCTACTAAGAAAGGTCAGATTGGCCTTGTCTTATTTGTTCCACTTCCGTAACTGTACATGGAGAGTTGAATCATATCATAGTAACTCTTCGTCACATGTATAACCCAGTGGTTTGGTTAGCTTGGGTAAATGTTGGAGGAGGGTGTTATAGAAACCTTGCCAAGGGATGGATCACCCGGGAAAGGGGATGTCGAGGAACTTCAATGGTGAGTGACTACATAGAAGGGGGTGTTGGCATTGCGATGTATGTGTTGTACTTGATGGCAACCCACTTTTAGCAAAAAAAACTCACTTGTATATGGTAACAAGATGAATCTATGTAACTAGATGAATCTACAAGAGAGATAACAAATGTGACAGAATGCATGGCATTTGTGTTTACAGATGTGAAAAAATTCAGGGCAGTTCAAAGGAATCATTTTAGAAGTAATATGGAAAATTACAGTGTAACAGGTCTATTCAGAGGTAACAGGGCACTGGTACAGAAGAACAGGAAGATGGAACTAAGGTCTACTGATCAGAATAAAGAAGGTAAAGGAAAAGGTTGATGTAAAGCAATTTAAGAAGTATACGCAGGTCCACTTAGTCAAAATAACATATACATGCTGGTCCATAAAACAAGAAGAGTGTATACGTATTAATCCTAAGTTCTTTTGGTCCAAGGTATTGAGAAAGGCCTAAAACTATATAAGGAGGAGAAGATCAATAGGCCAAGTTGAGCAATTAATGAATATCTTATGAAGAGTGAGATCAAAATCAAATATGCGTGCTATGGGTTTATGGTACTTTGCTTGATCTGAACTAAGAATGAACCTTAATGGTTGATGGGGGCATGAGATCTAATGATGGATCAGGATCATGAGACGTAAAGTGACTTATTCTTGAATGATATGATATTGGTTGAGGCTAGATCTGATGTTTTACGTCTGTTTTATTTGTTATCTATCATGATCTGGTTTTGTCTAAAGTTTGGAATTGCAGCAAATTTTTGAGTCAATATTTGTAGATTTGTATGCAGGTTCACCTCCGCAAAAGAGTGTATACATGTAGGTTCTGTTCTTTCAAGTAGCGTATACAAAAGAAGGGCTTGATTTTCAGAGATGACTGATCTATCATATTAGAATTGCTGATTTATTGTTGTTGTTATTTTACTGTTGTCTGTCAATGAAGTCTTCTTAGATCTGAATGTAAAATTGAATGCATAAGGAGGCTAGTATTTGATTGATTGATTGTATAAGTGAGAAGAAGTGATCTCTATCGCTACCTGTGTAAAGATCTGTAAGTTGACAGTAGATATTTAGTATATTGCTGGGTGGTACATACTTGATTCAAAAGTTTATGTTTGCAGTAGTTTTGAAGGTATACGTATGTTTGATTAATGGAAGTAGCGTATACATGCAATTTGGGTTCAACCAAGTAGCGTATACACTCCGATGAATGGTTTTTGAGGTTACAGCTGGTTCTGGCTGCTGTTGTAGAATTTTGGGTTCTGCTCTATGTTCTGGTGACTGTATTCTGGTGACAATGTTCTAAATGTTCAGATTGATTGATTGTGATTTGCTTCATTGATGATGGGTTTTCAGTGATTGATTCAGTTGTGGTTGATTCAGATATTGATGATTGAGTTTTAGTGATTAGTTGATGCAGATGTATTTGATGGTTGTATTGCGGTGGTGATTAATTCTGAGCTTCAATGTTGTTGATGGGTCTAGTATGAAAATTTAATGAAACATGGCCTTCAGATTGTGGTGATGTGTTCCAAGAGTATCCAGTCTAAAAATTTATGAAACGTGGTCCCTGGAGGAAGAGAGAAGGTCGTAGCCTTCTATAGGCTAGCACCTACGTACTGGTAAACATATCAGCCAGTAAAAGAGCCAAGGGGTTGAAGCTCCCTTCTAGTAGAAACTGGAAAACAAGTGAAGTTTGGAGCCTTCTATAGGCTGGTGCCTACATACTAGTAAATGGATCGGCTAGTACAAGAGCTAAGGGGTTGGAGCTCCCTTCCAGTAGCAGCTGGAAAGCAAGTGAATGTTGGAGCCTTCTGTAGGTTGGCGCCTACGTACTAGCAGACAGATCAACTAGTACAAGAGCTAGGGGGTTGTAGCTCCCTTCCAGTAGAAGCTGGAGAATGAGAGAAGGTTGTAGCCTTTTGCAGGTGGGTGCCTATGTACTAGTATGAATCTGCACCAATATAAGATTGTAAACAGGTTTTTCTTATATTAGAATAAGACAACAACAGGTGGTTTTCATCCCGCATTGGGTTTTCACCTTAAATCTTGGTGTTCATGTGTGTTTCTTATGTGTGATGGTTTGTTCTGTTACTACTGCACATGGTTACTGTTTATATGGTTAATGAAGTACTGATGCACTGATTAAAGGTCAACATATGATGAATTAATTGAATCATAAGTTTGTTGGATATACGTTAGTTTCCTTAAATATAGTTACATGTACACGCGAGTTACTTTCATTGAAGTAGCGTATATAAATCAGAGTATGAAAAGAAAAAATCATTGATCTGACTAATATTGATGCACCCCCTCTCTCAGTATTATTTCCAATAGAGGGTGAATATATTTCCCAAGGGAGTGTATAACAAAGAGGGGAAGGCCAGGGGATGGATTATTTTTAGTCATTAGCATTTCCAGATGGAATCA
This sequence comes from Pinus taeda, assembly GCA_000404065.3. Classification (NCBI taxonomy): domain Eukaryota; kingdom Viridiplantae; phylum Streptophyta; class Pinopsida; order Pinales; family Pinaceae; genus Pinus; species Pinus taeda. Next base: position 15,540 of record APFE030080746.1, read on the forward strand.
AAAGCACATTGGGAGTGTGCCCTGGAACAATGATCCAATAACTGTTCACTGAGGGAACAAGTAGTGCAAGGATAATAGCGTTAGACATTAGATGCAGGTTTGAATTTGGCAGTGGATTCTAGACTTCCTAGGAAGGAGGTGAATACTGGTATTACTTTCATGGTAGAGGCGTGAGCCTTTGGACTCCCTTGTTGTGGATGTAGGCATCGTACCCTTTTGTTTGTTGGTGAAAGAAAATGTGCATATGTGTATATTATTGTAAATACCATAATGGGTTGCGTTATAAATCTCCAGTAAGCAGTGCCTTGTCATGTTTTTAGCAATGGTCATTGTAAATATTACAATGAGCTATGTTATAAATCTCCATGGGCAATATCTTTTGCTTTCAGTTATTTTCTAGTCACATGTGTCATTGAACACCAAGGATGGAGTTCCCTTGAGTGGGAGCGGTCTGTGACAACCCTGGGTTAAAATTTCATGTAATAAAGTTAATAAAGGAAAAATAAGACCAAGGTCATGGGACGCGTATTCCAAGCTAAATGTTGGGAAAAACATCCTAGTGGGCATCACTTGTTGTTTATTATGGCTAAGAGGAAATTGGTGAAGGCATTGAAAAGGAAAAGAGGCATTAATTGGCATTTAATTATGAAAATAAAGGAAGATAGGAGAAAAGGGGGATGAAAGGTCACACATTTGCATGTGAAGGAAATTAAAGGAGAAATAGAAGAAATTAAACAAATAGAGGCCTCAATGATAAAAAGGCTTTTGAGGATCAATTCACAAATTTTTGTTAGTTTAGTTTTGGAATTGGTTTCAGATAGGAGAAGAGCACCAAGAGGGTGAATTAGTATTATCATATCAATAATTTAATTTTCAAAACTGATTTGTATACACTATTTTAGTTTTGTGAACTAGCGTGTATACACAATTGTACTTAATGAAAACAACGTATATGCAGAGATCTTTTGATTTACCCAAATTATCATGTATTGAACCTTAATTAATATATCAAGAATTCATTAGACAGTGCAGTAAAAGAAAAATAAAGCATCACACATGAGCAACACACATGAACACTAAGATATAATGTGGAAACCCAATGTGGGTGAAAACCACCTGCTGCTGTCTTCTTTTAATAATAAGAAAAATCTGTTTACATTTTTTGTATTGGTGCAAGATTCTACCTGCAGAAAGCCACAACCTTCTCTCATTCTTCAGCTTCTACTGGAAGGGAGCTACAACCCCCTAGCTCTTGTACTAGCTGATATGTTTGTTAGTATGTAGGCGCTGACCTACAGAAGGCTACAACCTTGTTTCTTCCTTCAGGGACCTCGTTTCATAAATTTTCAGACTGGATCCATCAACAACATAATTCAATCATCAAATATATCTGCATCAACCAATCTCCTTTTGAACCAACCACAACCGAATCAATCAATCAATTTGACAACCCATCAATCTGATCAATCAGAATGTTGTCACCAGAATACAGTAACCAAAACCTAGAACACTGCAACAAAAAACAGAAGCAGCTAAAATATATTTTATAAGGTATGCACTACTTCCATGCGTCGAAACTGCATGTATACATGCTTTCCTCAAAGCCAACTAGCGTATATATCTGCAAATATAAATTCAGAATTCTGCAGCTATTCCAGACTTTAGTTATACCTAGATCATATCATTTAAAGAATAATATTTGCGTCAGAATTCAGATCTAGAATATATATGAGTAAAAAAATCTAATGATAACTATTTTACTCCTTAATATCTCGATCTATCTTTATATCTGATCCCTCATCATCAGCTAAGGTTCATCCTTGGTTCAATTCTAGCAATGCACCATAGCCTAATAACCTGCATACTAGATCTCACAATTCATCAGATATTCGATACTTGCACATCTTGGCCTAATGATCTTCTCCTCCTTTTATAGTTTTAGGCCTTTCTCAATACCATGGACCAAAACTACTTAGGACCAATATGTTGGACCCAATACCTGAGGTCAATACCTCGGACCAGATACCTTGGACCAATACCATGGATCAAAATACCATGGACCAAATACTTCGGACCAAAAAATTAGTTTTCCAAGGTATATGCGCTTTTCCTTCCGTGAAAGAGTGTGTGTACGTATACACAACTTGTATACAGTGAACCTGCATGTATACACATCTTGGTCAATGGTGAACCTGCGTATACCTCTCTTTCCTCATTCTATAATTCTTTGTTGATTACCTACTATAATGTGATCTTTCATCTAAGTGAGTTGCCTTCTGAACTGATTCCTTGAAGCTACCCTGTATTTAATCACATCTATAAACACTACTGTCATGCATTTTGTCACATCTGATATCTCTTCTGTAGATTCATCTAGTTACCATATACAAGTGAGTTGTTCTGCTACAAGTGGGTTTCCATCAAGTACAACACATACATCAATATGCCAACAATCTCCCCATTTGGAATTGATGGAAACAAAAACCACACCAAGTCACTCTCCCCCTTTGAAATCAAGGGCAAAGGGTCATGCTCCCCCTAGTGCATGCTGAAGTGTGTTGATTGAGCTCCCATGGTCGAGTCCATGCTCCCCCCTGAGCATAAGCAAGGTCTACAAAAAGAAGAACATGAATCTATACATACATCACAAATGACCTTCCTATCACCAATGACTCATACATGCATCCATCTCCCAACCAAGTGGGGATATACCGAATTTGACTCATCCACCCAACCAAGTGGGGATATACCAATTGTTTATACATGTAATAAACAAGAAACATTACACCATCCATCCCATGCATATTGGGGTTACAAATTAGGTCTTTTCATGACCTTTACAAACAAAGACCAAATATTTTAAACAAGACCATGATAGTCATCAGCAAATATAATATGATTTGCACCATCAACAACATCTGTCAATAGCATCCAGACCAGATACCTGTAAATGCCCATCATTAGTTCCCAAAATATCATCAACCATTTTCTCCCCCTGAACCTGTTCCACATGTTCACTGTCAGATCTGATCATTGCATATGTCAGTCAAAGCATCATTATCAATTAGATATACAACAAGTTATCAACAACTTTATGAGGACCAATATATCAGCAGATTGAAACCATCATCAAACAGAGAAGATAATTGACAGAACCATAGCAAACCCATTTTTCCTGAGTCTGGCCCACTGCTTTTCTTCAAACCAACATATATGCGACTGTGCCCATAGAAACTCGCGTATGTACATGAATATGCTTCATGAAACTCACATATAACCACCTTTCTATGAAGAATAGGATTTAACAGTAGGATGATGCAGAAACTACTCCTAGCTTTTGTCTGAGATATTCAAATGTCTCTCTGGGCAGTGGTTTAGTGAATATATCAACAACCTGTTCTTTGGAGGGAACATACTCCAATTTGACCTTTTGTTCAAGCACTTGTTCACGTAGGAAATGATATTTGATGGGTATGTGCTTGGCCTTGGAGTGTATGATTGGATTCTTTGAAATGCTGATGGCACTTGTATTATCACATAGAATGGAGATGGGTGGAGTACATGTGATCTGAATATCTTGCAAGGTTTGCATCATCCAAAGTAGTTGTGTGCAACAAGATGCAGCAACCACGTATTCTGCTTCAGCCATAGATAATGCAATTGAACTTTGTTTCTTGTTGAACCAAGACACTAACCTAGAACCCATATAGAATTCACCACCACTAGTGCTTTTTCTATCATCAACACTTCTTGCCCAGTCTGCATCTATATATGCATGAAGTGTAAGATATGTATCTCTAGGATACCATAAACCAAAGTTTTGTGTTCCTTGAAGATATTTGAAAATCCTTTTGACTACCTGAAGGTGTGATACTTTGGATTTGCTTGGAATCTTCCAACTATTCCCACTGCATGCATGATGTCTGGTTGGGTACCTGTTAGGTAAAGCAGACTGCCAATCATGGATCTATAAGTTGGTTGATGTACTTTTGCTGATTCATCATTTGAGCTAAGACTGCATCCTGTTACCATTAGGGTACATACTGGTTTAGAATCTTCCATGCCGTAATTTTTCAGGATCTATTTGAGATATTTGGTTTGTGAGAGAAAAATACCATCTTTATTTTGTTGAACTTGTAGACCAAGAAAATAGGTAAGCTCACCAAGCAAGGACATTTCAAATTCTTGCTACAGTACTGAAGCAAAATTCTGACTCATGGATTCTTCATTCCTACCAAAAATGATATCATCAACATACACAACAATTATTAGCAATTTATCAATGTCCATCTTTGTATATAGGTTGCTATCTACTGACCCCTTTGAAAAACCCTGTTGGTGGAGATATTTGCCAAGATGACAATACCAGGCCCTTGGAGCCTGTTTTAGACCATAGAGAGCCTTTTTGAGTTTGCATACAAGTTTTGCATCATTTCCAAGAATGAATCCTTTTGGTTGTTCAATATAGACTTATTCTTCTAAGTCTCCATTAAGAAAGGCAAATTTTATAGCCATTTGGTATACTTTGAATTTCTGAAAACTAGAAAGAGAAAGAAACATTCTTATGGCTTCAAGTCTAGCAACATGTGCAAAAGTTTCTTCAAAATCTATACCTTCTTGTTGAGCATATCCTTTACAAACAATTCTGGCGTTGTTTCTAATAACTTCTCCATTTTCGTTCAACTTGTTTTTGAATATCCATTTGGTTCCTATGATATTCTTATCGTGAGGTCTAGGAACTAATTCCCAAGTATTATTATTTTCAATTTTCTCAAGTTCTTCATTCATGGCCTTTACCCAACATTCATCTCTGCATGCTTCATTTACATTTTGAGGTTCAGTGGAAGATAGTAATGCTAGATAGCTTGAGGCTTCGACAATGGTTCTTCTTATTTGCACACCTGCCCCTTTTTCCTATAAATTTGAGTTTCTGGATGATTTTTCTAAACATACTTAGATAGAGTCTTTTCTTCTATCATCATCTCTTCTTCTGGTGCTTCATTGGTTTCTTCTTCAGAATCAGTGTGATTTGATGTGGGAAAATGAACCTCATCTTCTTCATTTTCATAATCTTCAGTTTTTATTTGTTTTGGATTTTTGCATGCTTCATCAACCACAACATCAATACTTTCAATAATTTTCCCAAGTCTTTTATTGTAGCATTTATATCCTTTACTTCGGGAAGAGTAGCCAAGAAGAATTCCTTCATCTGCTCTGAGTTCAAACTTACCAAGTTTTTCATTAGTCCTTTTGATGTAACATTTTTTTCCAAAAACTTTGAAGTATTTTATAGTAGGAGTCTTACCATACCAAAGTTCATGTGGATTTTGAGTGTTGTTTACTCGAACATTTGCTTGGTTGAGAACAGTGATGGTAGTGAATGCAACTTCACCCAAAAAAGTTGCAGGAGTTCCAGATTCATCTAGCATAGCACGAGCCATTTGTTGAATAGTTCGTTCATCCTTTCTACTACTCCATTTTGTTGAGGAGTCCTTGCGGTGGATAGCTACCTTTTTATTCCATGTTGTTCACAAAAGTCAAAGAATTCATTTGAGGTAAATTCCCCTCCTCGATTAGATCTGAGGCATTTGATTTTGTGATCTGATTCATTTTCAACCAAATCTTTGAAGGCTTTGAACTTTTCAAATGCTTTATCTTTATTCTTTAGAAGACCTATCCAACACATTCTGGAAAAAATCATCAATGAACAATATAAAATATTGTTCTCCATGAGGTGACTTTTTCCTTGATGGTCCACATAAATTAGTATGAACAAGTTCCAGAGGCTTACTAGCTAACCCTTCCTTTTCGATGTAGTGAGATCTTGTTTGCTTACCGAATTGACATGATTTTCATATAGTATTTTTAGGAATGTTGATATCTGGAAGATCACGAACAACCTGGAATCTGCATGCTTTTCTTATTTGAGAAAAGCTTAGATGTCCCAATCTTCTGTGCCATATCCAGTTTTCATCATTTTTGCTTAGATAACATTGTTGTTGTCCTCCCTTGAGTATGTATAAGTTGTTTGGAGTTCTTGTACCTTTGATCACATTTCTCTTGTATCAAGCTCACAAACAACAAATCCATTTGATCAAAACACTAAATTTCCTTGATCACACACTTGACTTACACTCAACAAGTTATTCTTTAAGCCATCAACAAGTTATTCTTTAAGCCATCAACATACATAACATTTCCAGCTTTAACCTTTTATTTCAAGAAAACAAAGCCTTTACCTTTTACGATAGTAGGAGTGTTGTTTCCAAATGAGACACTCTTTTCCTTTTCTAAGGCATTATATGAGTGTAGTTTTTCTTTGTCACCTGTCATGTGTTTTGAGCACCCACTGTCGATGTACCACTAGTTTTCTTGTCCTTCTGCATACAAGGCTATACCACATCTTTCTGCTTGCAGTTCTTTCTTTCTCCATATTTTGGGATTTAATGGAGTTTTCTCCTTTTGAGATATTTGCCAAAATTTACTCCTGCATTTAGATTCTTCATAGCCAAAGTTGTTACATATTGAGAATTTTAGTTCATTTTGAAGAAGAGAGAAGTTATTATAGGAACTTTTCTTGATCCCTATCACATTCCTTTGATTTCATGCTTCCCTAGTCATGATGGTTTTGTAAGAAACACATTGAGAAGCTTTGTGTCATGGAAAATTTTAGTGGCGAATGTTCTCCCTTTGGCAAAATTAAGGGGTTTTAAATTTTTAGTGGGCGAAAATACATATTACATTTTTACAAATCACCTCAAATAGCCCACCTTATTTTAAGCGAGGGTAAAAAAGGTAAATTTAGCCCTTGAAATTAAGAGTTACAACATTCCATTCGCCCTAATTTTCAAGAATAGGTTTTATTTAAGTGAATCCTATGGGAGAAATACCATATTTATAAAAGAGGTATGGTAAATTAATAAAAATATAAATAAATGAGAGGTATGGTAAATAAATAAAACAATTTTTATATTTACTCCACAAGTCACCTTATATACATGCAAGGGTGTAAACAAATAAAATATAAGTAAAGTGGAGATATTGTAAATAAATAAAACGTCCTTTTATACTTACTCAAAAGGTATGGTAAATCAATAAAAATATAAATAAACTAGACGTATGGTAAATAAATAAAACCTCTTTTTATATTTAGTCCATAACCTCATTCTATTTATGAAGGCTCAAGAAAGAGGTTTTATTTAAGTGAATCCTATGGGCCAAATACCATATTTGTAAAAGAGGTATGGTAAATTAATAAAAATACAAATAAATGAGAGGTAT
>APFE030080746.1:23028-46558 GCA_000404065.3 Pinus taeda
CATAGGCTGGAGTAAACAGATTGTAATTTGGGTAATTTTTCTCACTACAAATAGGAACATACTTGTGTATTGGCAGGGTGGTTACGAGGTCCCTAGAAGTGATGAATTTGAATTTTTCTTGGTTTATATATAGTATTAGGTTTTTTCTCATCCTTTCTGTGAATGACACAGGTGAACTTTATCGTACATCCACTAGGTTATCAATATGTAATTTCGGTAATTTTGATTTCAAAAGATATTTTAAAGAAATGCAATGATTTCATTTGTGTATTCAATAAGCACACTATTATGATGGAATTCTGCATTTGTGGTTTACCTATACAGATTCCATGGAGAAGTATTAGTGGTGTGACATCAATTGTCCTCAAGCAGAGGCTTTAGTTTTACTCTTTTATGGAAGAAAATACTTTCTTCCAACATTTTTGAGTTCCATGAAAAATTTGAAAGTCCTAATAGTATTCAATTATGGGTTCAAGAGAGACAGAGTATTCAATTGTGGGTTAAAGAGATCCACACTGAATGATCTATCGGCCTAACCTTCACTTAGTTTAAGACTATTCGCTTGGAGAGGTTGGATGTGCCCTCACTTCAAGAGCATAGTAAACTCATGTAGAATTTAGAGAAGCTATCTTTAAACTTTTAGTGAAGATTGGAAAAATGTCTGGGTTCAATAACACCCAGTCGAGCATTAAGCTTCCAATAATGCTAGATTTTAACTTGGAGCACTTTTGTGATTTGGAGATGCCCCCTTGTATTTTTGACACATCTTCAATTGTGAATTGGGCTATTACTAACTGTCATTTCCTTCGAAAGTTACCTGATGAATTGGGGAACCTCAACTCTTTAAGAATGTTAAGGAAGTAAAGAAAGTACATTATGCTAAGTTTTCTTATGCTTTTCAAGTTTTTCTTGGATATCTACAACGTTTCAGGTAGGAAAGTACATTCTGTTAATGAAAATTTGTCGTGATAGAAAGGCCCAATTTCAAATTCTAATACTTTCAAAAAACACTGTATAACTGTAATGTTTCTAAAAGGAAAGCATATTTTTCAATTTAAGTATCATGATCCCATATTCCAACTTATTTTTCAGTAACCCATTAGGCTTTGTAGCTTTAAATAAATCCATGTATTTTGATAAGATCCTATTCCAATTTAGAACGCAATTTCCTTTGGGCAATAACCACATACAATGTCTTGATTTTGATATTGAGAAAATAGAGGTTGTGAAACAAGCCTGTGCCATACAAGGATTTGATTCATTGATTATGTATCAATTATGGCTCTTGATGTAACAATGTCTTGATTTTGTTTCTTGAAAATAGAGGTTATGCTTTAGTATTTTACATAATTTCTTACAATCTTTCCATAAGTATTGATTTGTAATCTCAGTCATTGAGGGATGACAATAATGACAAAGGTAATATTCCATGGTTTGAAGTTCCCCTCTTACTAAATATTTAAATATATCACCACGATTTAACTGTTAGTTAAAGGAATCGTATTTGATTTGTAAACAATTCATTGCTTGATTTATAGATTTTGATTTTTTCCCTTTTTTTTTCTCAGAGTTGGTATGAGATATCTTCCAAGATTTGGTTTCCCTAGTTTCCCCACCATAGCTACAAGGTTTAAATGCTATCATTAAATATTCTCGGAACATTAAAACTTTTCCAGTAAGTGTGCTTTGAAACATTATTGTTGCTTTTCCATGGTGTTAATGCAAATAAGCACTGCAACTAGTGCCATTATTTAGATTAAGTGCCAAAATCTAGGTGGTCCTGTAATGATGGAGTGATTGTTTTCTAGCTACTAAGGCCATATGCATTTTTATCTCTTATGTTGTCCTGAGATATTCAAATTCAGAATAAGAATTGAGGTCTCGTTTCCACTATAGATTGCAGTCAATTTCTTAAACATAATATATAGTAGATTATCTTTTACTAATCAACTGTGGATGTGATCCCTCGCAAGAAAGGAAATTCAAAGTGACATTGATTTCACATTGATTTTTCAAAACATCCACACAGGAAAGGAGATTCAAAGTGACATTGATTTCACACTGATTTGTCAAAATGGAGGCAAGAGAAAAGGAAACTTTGTATTCAATAATGCTCTTAATTTCATATGTACATGCACAGACATATTAGTAGAAAATATTGAAGGTTTTCCTAAGTAATATTTTCCATTCCACTACATTCTTTACAGCTTGTAAATAAATAACTCGGAGCAATTCATTACACTACTTGTTATTCTTTATTAATCAGTGGTTAAGATTGTGATATTGAACTGGCTAAGATTTTTCTTCCTTCTGTGAAATTGTGTGTTCTATAATGCTTCTTTTCCATTCACTATGTATTTCATATAAAGTGTGTCTAATGGAGTAGGAAGATTGGAAAGTCTTGTGATCCTTGAACTATGTTACAAGGCAGAAACCCAACGGGGCAGGGTAGGTGCATCCCCACAAAGGGGTCACAAATACCAAAGTTGGTATTGTCTAGTGCCTTGAGCTAGAAAATTTCATTTACCCTTGTATTAACAATGAACCTAGAGAGGATTCTAATATTATCTTTATAAGATTTATATCAGTTAAGATTGATGAATAAAATTCATGATACTTGAGCTAGGATGTCCTTGCAAGGTGGTTGTTGATTATTGGAAGCTATGATGGCCATTATGTCATGCCAGGTGGTCACACTCCCTTGATCATGAGCACGATTGTGATCAAGATGGAAGACTTCATAGTCTAGATTGATTGTTTAGAAATGATAGTTAGTGGGCTCATTCACAAAAGCTTCTATTTCACTAATCCTTTTTATAGAGTTGTCAGATTCAATTTCCAAAGGTTTTAAGTACACTATAGAGTTGAGTTCTGAGAGAGTTGTGATTCACAATGTTAAGTATAGAAGCTATGACACTTGAATGAAGACAAGCATAGTAGAGATATCAGACTCTGTTATAAGCTTACCTGCATATTATAAGGGACTTTGTTGGCTTTTTTATAATTTTATAAACAAGTTCCATGTCGTGGAAATGTGAAAAAAAAATAGTGATATTGCCACCATGTGGCTATTGTCATATATGGTTTTATACTTTTTCAAAAAATTCTCTAAGAGTTCACAATGCTAAGATTCACTAGGACTTTACAAAGTTTTATTATTTAGTGAAAGACTCGCTAAGGTCTTACAAGATTTTATAATTGAGTAAAATATTCGCCATGCCTGGTGAGAGATTCGCCAAAAAATTATATATACATATTATATTATTGATCAAATTGCCTTCCATTTTTCCTATATACCATGGAGATTCACCCATTTATTATACATATAAATTTAGGGGGGGTTCTTAAAATTTTCCCTGCTTTGTGTCCAAAATTATGACATGAGAAACATTGACCATTAAAGAAGTTCCTGTGATTATCGAATCTACTGACCTAGTGATTGTAGTTTTTATTGATATTTATCTTTGAAGCAAATTGAGTACAATTTACCTGAGGTTGATTGAGGCTTATGTTCATCCTTGAAGTAAATTGAACCTGATTTTCCTGGTGATCTACTTTATGCCTTTGCTGACGATTGTCAAACTGTTCACTGCTCTTTGCTACATCAAGATAACTTTTAGTGGAGGTTGACAAATTCTATGATTGAGATGCTTCTTCAGTATATCCAAGACCTATCTTTATCAGAGGAGAATGCTACACTTTGATAATTTCATTTAAGGTTTCTCTTCCTTTAGAAAATCTAAGATTGAGAGCTTTTGTTTTCTCAAGATCCTTTCTTAGACCCACAATTTCACATTCTAGTTTTTCTTTGTGTTTTTCTCTTTCAGCAAGTTGGTATGTCATGGTATGTATAATCATATTCTTTTGTTCTAGACCGATTTTGAGTTTAGATATTTCTTCATAAAGGTCATCTTCATCTAAAGCATCCAAAAAATCATCATCTTCATAAGCCATCAGAAGTCTATAGTCATTACTATTTTCATCTTCATCACTATTTGATAAACCATCGCTATCTTCATGAGTATAGTAGCTCTTTTTACTTACACTTTTTTTTATATTACATTTTGCAGATTCCTTTCCTTTATCATATTTATCTTTATGAGGAAATTTGGTAGCATAATGACGGACTCTACCACAGGAAAAACATTTGAAAGTTAGTTTACCTCTGAATCTTCTGGAACCCTGTTGAAGCTTCTTAACAAAGTTTGCTTCCTCTTCTTCTTCTTAAATATGTCCTAATTCATTGAGTTCTTCTTTTCCTTGTGTTGAAGCTTTAAATGTGACTTCTCTCATATCTGATGGACCTCCTTTTCTCATTTCAAAGGCAGTTAAGATTCTGTGAAGTTGTGTCATGGTAATAGTCTGTAGATCCTGCTTTTCTTCTATGGCAGATACTTTTGATTCAAATTTAGTAGATAAGGATCTTAAAACTTTTTCAACTAAGGTAACTTCCTTTATCTCTTCACCCAGATTCTTCATGCAATTAACAATCTCATCTATACGTAAGAAGTAACTAGCTATACTTTCATCATTGTGCATCTTGAGAGTTTCATATCGAATTCTGAGAGTTTGCAGTTTAGCACGCTTTACTTGAGAGTCTCCTTTGTAGCTTAGAACGATTTTGTCCCATATTTCTTTGGCTGATTTGAGCTGCATAACTTTGAAAAATTCTGATTGTGACAAACTTCCCAATAATGTATTGACAACCTTGGCATTGGTTTCATATTGCTTTTTACCTGTTATATCTATAGGAATTGCTGATGGAAATGTATATCCTCCTTCCACGATTTCCTAGACATCTGTTCCAAGAGATTGAAGATAGGTTGTGGTTCTTACCTTCCAATAAATAAAGTTGCTCCATAAAATATTGGCGGTCTGATCGATCCCCCACTTTCTTGATTACTCATGATGATGGATCTTCCTTCAAGCGCTCTGATACCAATTGTTGGAAATAATACTAAGAGTGGGGAGGGGGGGGGCGAGTGAATCAATATTATCAGATCAATAATTTAATTTTCAAAACTAATTTGTATACGCTACTTTAGTTCAGTGAACTAGTGTGTATAGACAATTGTACTTAATGAAACCAGTGTATATGTAGAGATCTTTTGATTTACCCAAATTCTCATGTATTTAACCTTAATCAGTATATCAGGAATTCATTAAACAATGTAGCAAAAGAAAAATAAAGCATCACACATGAGCAACACACATGAACACCAAGATATAAGGTGGAAACCCAATGTGGATGAAAACCACCTGCTGCAGTCATCTCTGTCTTCTTTTAACAATAAGAAAATTATGTTTACAATTTTTGTACTGGTGCAGTCTCATACCAGTACGCAGGCTTCTACTTGTATAAGGCTACAACCTTCTCCCATTCTCCAGCTTCTACTAGAAGGGAGCTACGACCCCCTAACTCTTGTACTAGCTGATATGCTTGCTAGTACGTAGGCGCTGACCTACATAAGGCTACGACCTTCTTTCTTTCTTCAAGGACCTCATTTCATAAATTTTCAGATTGGATCCATCAACAACATCATTCAATCATAAAATATATTTGAATCAACCAATTTCCTTTCGAACCAACCACAACCGAATCAAGCAATCACTTTGACAACCCATCATTCTGATCATTCATAATGTTGTCACCAGATACAGTAACCAAAACCCAAGCCAGAACCCAGAACACTGCAACAACAAACATAAGCAACTAAAATATATTTTATAAGGTATACACTACTTCCATGCATCGGACCTATGTGTATATGCGCTTTCCTCAAAGCCAACCAACGTATATATCTGCAAATATAAATTTAGAATTCTGTAGCTATTCCAGACTTCAGTTATACCTAGAACATATCATTTACAGAATAATATTTGGGTTAGAATTTAGATCTAGAATATATATGAGCAAAAAAATCTAATGATAATTCATTTTACTCCTTAAGATCCTGATCTATGATTAGATCTAATCCCTCATCATAAGCTAAGGTTCATCCTTGGTTCAGATCCAACAATGCACCATAGCCCAATAACCTGCATATTAGATCTCACACTTCATTAGATATTCGATACTTGCACACCTTGGCCTAATGATCTTCTCCTCCTTTTATAGTTTTAGGCCTTTCTCAATACGATGGACCAAAACCACTTAGGACCAATACCTTGGACCCAATACCTGAGGTCAATACCTCAAACTAGATACCTTCGACCAATACCATGGACCAAATACTTCGGACCAAAAAATTAGTTTTCCAAGGTATGCGCGCCTTTCCTTTTGTCAAAGTGCATGTGTATGTATACGTGACTTGTATACAATCAACCTACGTGTATACGTAGCTTGGTCAATGGTGAACCTGCGTATACCTCTCTGTCTTCATTCTACAATTCTTTGTTGATTACCTACTATACTATGATCTTTCATCTGAGTGAGTTGCCTTCTGAACTAATTCCTTGAAGCTACCCTGTATTTCATCACATCTGTAAACACTACTGTCCTGCATTCTGTCACATATGATATCTCTTCTGTAGATTCATCTAGTTACCATATACAAGTGAGTTGTTTTGCTACAAGTGGGTTGCCATCAAGTACAACACATACATCATTATGCCAACACAAGCAAGCAAGAAAGCAATGGAAGGAAAAGGAGAGAAAAGGAAAGCAAGGATCGAGCAAGGAAAATTTGGATCAATAAGCTTCAGTAGGAAGCCTTGTAGGTAACAGGTTGCATGTGTGATTTCCTAGCTGGTTTTGGAAGGCATGGTACATGCATGTGTGTATTTGGTTCTCTTGTTGCCATTGGCATGGGTTTTGCCAAGGGTGATAGTGGTTTCAACCTTGCCTTGCCATTTTTGGATAGCCATGGTGTGATGGGATTCATTCATGGTTGAGCTTTGGATTTTCGGAAGGTTTTGGATCTAGGTGAGGTGGTCTCAGGAAAATCCCAAGGGTATGGGGTGGAGATAATTTTCTCCGAGAATTTCTCAACAGGTGGGTGGATACATGAAAATTCCTCAAGGGATGGTGAATGAATTTTGAGGCATTTAAGATTGGTTTGGTTTTGTGATCTTGGGACTAGTTTAGGTGAGATCACGGTAGTGTGAGGGTGGAGGTGGTTTAACCTCTAGATTCCCTTGATTGTTTATGGACGGGTTTATCCCATGAGATCCCACATTCATGCTTGGAATATGGCACAAGGATGATTGGATGAAAGAAATATTTGGTTCAGCCCAATCTATGGTCTGGTGGTACATGGAAGTCCCTAAATTGGTTGGATTTTGCATATGTTAATAAGAGTTAAGTCCTTTTGTATTTCATGAGTAATTATATTTTTTATTTTGTGGATTTAATGTTTGTTCTATCATTGTTATTATTCAGGTTATATGCTAGTTAAAAGCATGGCTTTATGACAAATTCTAGTCATGGCTCTCATAATTCTTGATTGGTAAATGAATGCATGACCTAATAGATGTTATTATAGCTACTATGAGAGTGAATTAGACCTTCTTGATGATTCTTAGGTAAGTATTAGACCCCTATGTTCAGATATGCATTCATGACCTATAGATTTCATGTTTTTAATGTGTTTGATAAAATGTATGCCATGGTTAGGTCAAGTTCTTGATCAAGTTTTATGTTATAGATGTTGTCCTTGTGTTATTTTTTTCCTGGGAAGTTTCATCAAGTTCTGTGCAGTGGCATGGAAACTAGCCCTGAAAAGGTGGCTCCGATTTTACGGTCGCAAGCACAAAACTAAGAAAATGGGGCTGCAGTCGCTACCTTGTAGGCTTATGCATGTGACTGGAGGCATATAGTCAAATTGATGTAGTGTTATTCTTATGGCTGGGAGTTTCGGTCAATGAAACAGAAATTTAACTTAGGGATTGGACACCTAGAGTGGTTGTTTTGCTCTTGGGGGTCCTGTAGCTCTTAAGGAAGGTCAATACAGTTTTGGTTTATCAATCCCACTTACTTAACTATACTTAGGAGGTTGAGTCATGTCATAGTATCCCTCAATTCATTTTTACCATGACAAGGTGCTGAAATTGGGTAAATGCAGGAGGAGGTGGTTACAGTCCCCCAGCTCATAACTTCGATCTATCCTATGTGTATCAACATAACTATTCTACCTATATTGTGCTTAATTTAAACTTTTGTTGAGTCTAAATCATTTTCTCCATTTTTATACCAATTTAGGCCCTACTATTACTTTATCCTCCAACCGTACCCAACTTAGCGATGTCCTACATGGCCTCCCATATAGTGATTAATAAGGAGGTATCTCAATCAAACTATGCTAAACTTAATTGTAGGAAAAATCTACTAGTGGTAAGTACTTATCGCATTGATTTTGGTTATCCATAACATATAATCCAAGCATGTCTTTCATAACCCGATTTAATCTTTCATTCTTCCCATCCATTTCTAGATGATATGCATTATTCAAGTTCAATTGAGTCCCTAACATTGACTGCAAACTCGTCCAAAACCTAGATTTAAATCAAGAGTCTCTATTAGAAATGATATTTTTGGGTAACACATGTAGCCAAATAAATTCACTTATAAACCCACATGCCACATCAAAAACAACACAAGTGTCCCTAACTGGGATGATGTAACCACCCCTTCCCACATTTACCCAAATTGAAAAGCTCGCAAGGGTAAACATGAGATGAATTTCACTATAACCTAACCTAACCTCCTATTTCTAGTTATGGAAGTGGGGCCTACAAACTGACCACAAAATAACATCCTACAGGGACTACAAAACACCTAGGAGCTAAAGAAACACCCTAGGAGGTCAATCCCCGAGACAAAACCTTCTTTCACTGACCTAGAACTATAACCACACACTTAACACTTGATCTAGATTTAAACATGAACGTGACAAATTATGGATATAACCATAAATATAGAGATGCAACAGAACTAAAAATTCATTTCATTAATAACAAACACTGAAATATGCTTACAAATAGAATGGAAATAAGACTAGCTCGAGCGATCGTAGCTTATCTCTGAGAAGAGACGTGGTAGCTACATGCCTCTGAACTATGTAACAATGAGGTTCAAAGGACTAATTATTATTGAGAAACAATGGAAAACCCTAAACATCCAAAAACCTAACCCTAGGAGATGAAGTGCCAAACTATGGGCCCCGTTTCGGTAAATTGGTACATCAACTTCCCAGGGTCGTAAATTTGGCATATGATCTCCATTTGACGTGCACACTAACTCGTTAGAAATATATATTTGAGGACTACAACTTTTGAATGGCTAATATGGTCTATGTCCCATGTTGGCCTCAATTTTCCCAAAAATGTCGTTTACGACCTCAAAATGGTTCTAGAAGTTGAGAACTCAAAAAACTGCCAAAAATAATAAATTGTGCTACAAATAAGAAAACAATGGTGGGGTTCCAAGTGGAATAGGTGGGTGGCCACAAATATCCACTTGTATCATTCCTCCTCCCTTAGGAAGCAATGGTCTGCATTGCATTGAGTTCCTCCATGAGATGAGGAAACTTTTGCTGAACTTGGTCCATGGTGAGCCACTTGCCATGGTGAAGGAGTTGACCTGCTTTGACAACTCGGTATAGATGGATCCTTTGATTTTAGGTGTTCTTGATTCAAATTTACATGAACTGATCATTTGTGGCTTGTTCCATGAAGTATGGATTTAACTCTGTAGGTGTGAGTTGTTCTGCAATGTTTGATGTGTCTATTAATGGTGGGAAGTTTGGTTGAAGGCAGTCCACATTGAACACTGGGTGCAGGTGAAGGAATGGGGGAATGTTAAGCTAAAAATAATTGTCTCCCATAGCCTTGGTAATGGTGTAAGGACCATATCGGAGTGGTCTGAGTTTTTAATAGGCTTCGATAAAGCATTCCTTCTGCAAATTCAACCAAACTTTGTCGCCCACCTGAAACTTGTGTGGCACCCGATGTTGATCATGTCACTGCTTGTACTTGGAATTTGATTTCTCCATAATGTCATGGACCTACTGGAGGATGTGTTGGATGTTCTCAATGAATTTGTTTTCCTTATCGACTTCGAATTGGACCTGAGCCAAATCTATATGAGTAGTTGCAAATGGTATGGCCACATCAATCAGACATAGTGGTTGGAATCCCAAGCCCACCTGAAAAGGGCTATGGCTAGTCGAGCTATGGAGAGCCTGATTATAACTGTACTAGACATAAGGGAGCCTCTCATCCCATGTGCATTGATGATTTGAGTTGTACATGTGCATAATGTGTACGATCATCCCGTTGACAACCTCTATCTAGCCATTAGTTTGGGGATGGAAAGCTGTGGACTTAGTGAGCTTGGTGTCCAGAAACGATGAGAGACTGGACCAAAATGTACTAAGGAACCTGCTGTCCCAATCTAAGATGATAAACTATGGGATCCCAAAGTGTACCCACACTTGTTCAAAGAAGAGTTTAGTAGTAACTTCTCTTGTGATATTCTTCTGGCAGGCCACCATAATGGCCATCTTCAAGAATCTGTCAATGACCACAAAAAAACATTCTTTGCCATGTTTATTATAAGGAAGGTCCGACATGTAATCCATGGAGACAGATTCCCAAGGTCGACTAGGGGTAGGTAGCAAAGTATGGAGGCCTTGCTTCTCGATGGTCGATTTGGTAATGATCAGGAAATGTCGGATCTAATCTACTTCCTGACATACTGTCAAAGATTCAGCCAATATAAATACTTATGTAGTACTGCCAACGTTTTCTCGACCCGAAATGCCCAGCGACTTGACTGTAGTGCACTTTCCAAATCATCTTGGCACACTCGCTTGAAGGAACAAAAAGGTGTCCCAGGTGGCATAATATGGTATCTTGGAGGTGAAAATCTGGAACTTGCTGACCCTCCAAGAGCATCTGGTATGTGTGGCCAAATTCTGGGTCACTTTTGTAGAGAAGTGACCAATTAGAAGTCTTGTGCCCACAAGAGTTGAGAATGGTGGTTAACACCATGATCGATGGTCGAATGAGGGAGTCTGCAACATTATTGTTGTTGCCCTTCTTATATTTGATATTAAAATGGAACTGTTGCAGGTATGTGGACCACTTCTGATGGCGATCGTTCTACAACTTTCCTTGCATCTGTATGAACTATAGGGGTCGGTGGTCTATGTGGATGACCGTTTCCTTCCACAAAATGTAATACTTCCATTGTTGGCATACCTGTATAATGGAATAAATTTCTTTTTCATAAGTGGGATAATTCTGGACTATGTCTGAAAGTGTCTTACTATGATATGCCACTATATGCCCCTACTAAGTAAGGACTACCCCAATAGCATAGTTAGAGGTACCCGTCTCAATATAAAATGGTTGTTGCAAGTCTGGTAATGTGAGAACTAGTGCAGAGCAGAGGTGATGTTTCAACTCTGCGAATGCCTTCTGTTGAGATTCAGACCAAAAGAATTTTTCTTTCGCTCCTTCCTTTTTGACTTGACTTAAGGTCCAAGTGAGATGAGAGAACCCCAACATCAACCTGTAGTAGAAATTGGCAAGACCTAGAAAGTTGTGGAGCTCTGTCAGAGTGGTAGGGGTTGGCCAATCTTGAATGACTTGGATCTTGGCTAGGTCCACATGCATCCCTTGTTCATCAATAATGTATCCTAGATACTGAACCTAGGTCATATGAAAAGTGCATTTCTCCAGATTGGAACACAGCTTGTGTTGCCACAGTGTTTGGAGAACTTGTTGGATGTGGCGAAGGTGATCTTCCCAAATCTGGCTGAAGATCAGGATGTCATCCGAGTATACTACTACAAATGAGCTGGTGAATGGCTGTAATATGTCATCCATCAGCCTCATGAAGGTTACAAGAGCATTTGTCAACCTAAAAAACATAACCAACCATTCGAAAAGGCCCTCCTTGGCTTTGAAGGCAATCTTCCACACATCAGAGGGTTTGATTGGTACCTGGTAATATCTGGACTTCAAGTCGATCTTGCTGAAATATTTTACCCCCTTGAGTTGGTCCAAAAGTTCATCAATCCATGGGATTAGGTACCTATTCCAGATAGTGATATTGTTCAATGCCCGATAGTCAATACAAAGTATCCAAGTCCCATCCTTCTTCTGTACCAACATGATCGGGCTCCCATAGGGTGATGAACTCAGCTAGATATGACCCTTCTGTAGAAGCTCCTGAATTTTCCTCTTTTGATTTTTTCATTCTCTGGAATAGAGCAAAGATATACTGGTTCATTGGGAAATGGTGCACTTGGGGTCAGATTCATGTAGTGCTTTACCTAATAGTGCAGAGGCATCCCTGCGGGGGAGGTGAAAATGTCCTCATACTCCTCCACGACCTTTTCCATCTGTTGTTGTCATGTGGAGGGGCCCTGTCTGGAGGTCGTGGCCATCGTCTTCTTCTTTCCCTTGGGGTGTATCATTAGGAAAACAAATTTCATGGTTTTGGAAATGAGCTTATTGCATTGTTTTCCAATAACGAAAGAGATGGTGGTATGCAGTGCTACCTATGGTATCCTGTACAACTTATTTCCCAAGGTAACAATAATAGCGTGAGGCCTTGACTCATACATAGCATGTCACTTCCACAAGTATGGTTGGCCTAATAATACATCACAAACATCAAGGGGAGAAACATGACATAATACCTCATCCGTGAAGGGCTTGATGCTATATGGAAGGTGACATTGTTGGCTGATGCAAAGATCCCGTCCTTGGTGAACCCACTTGATGGTGTATAGTTGTGGGTGTGTTATGGTTGGTAAGCTAAACCGTTTCATGACCTCTACTGAAATGAGGTTACTTTGGCTCTCGCTGTCAACAATGAACTATAGCGGGGAACACTTTACCAAAATTTGGGAGTGGAAGATGCACTCCTCCTCCTCTAGATCTTCAGGTTCCTCCTTCTAGATCTTTGTGGTGGCAATGGTGGTGTTGGGATCTGCATCGAGATTCTTCTTCCCTTTATCATTCCCCTTGTTAGGTTCTAAATCAGAGTCAGAACATGCATTCGATTCCAAAGCCTTCAACTCATCCTCCAATGACTGCCTAGCCCGACACTCACTTGTGTTGTGAGTGTTTCTCTTATGGAACTCAAACCAATTTCCTGTGTCCTTTTTTGTCTTCGCGGTGTTATTCTTTACTTGCAGATTTGGTGATTTGTCCTTGGCTACCCCAACTTGGCTTTGTACTTTGTTCTACGGTTTGGGAGCACCTTTCCCTTGCTTCAGATTTGCAGATCCAAAGTCTCACTTCTTCTATTTAAACTTCTGCTCAATCTTGATTGTGTATTGGTATGTCGTCCCAGGCAAGGAGATGTCAAGGAACTCCATCTCGTCTTGGATGTACCTATGTAGGAAGCCATGGTACTTGAGTACCAAATGTTTCTCAGAATCCTTGGTACCCAACTTCATGCTAAGGGTATGAAAAACATTGGTAAACACCAGCACATCTTGGTCCCTTCTTGGGAATGTCAAATCTTACTTGTATCTTAAAAGGAGTGGAGCCTCTAGAGTGGCTACTGGATGTGGATGCACCGTCGTTGGGCAACCATTGAAGGATCTGGGCAAAGTCATCCATCATCATGTTCCTTTGTTTCTTGAGGGCCTCCTCGAGCAATAGCTTGATATGATCTCCTTCTGACTCATCTTTCTTATCTTTCCACATTGGCTTTCGTCATGGTTTGCAAGGCTGATATTGCAAAGGTTCAATGAGATCAAGCCCTACCTCCTTATATCCCGACCTCATTGGGGACATGCAAGAAAAACAGAGAAAGAGCAAACCGCTC
Source organism: Pinus taeda (assembly GCA_000404065.3). Lineage (NCBI taxonomy): Eukaryota > Viridiplantae > Streptophyta > Pinopsida > Pinales > Pinaceae > Pinus > Pinus taeda. Next base: position 36,818 of record APFE030080746.1, read on the forward strand.
TAATACCATTGATCTGGATTTAAATAGGAATGAAAAAAATTATAGATATAATCATAAATATAGAGATGCAATAGAAATAACACTTCATTTCATTAATAACAAATACTGAAATATGCTTAGGAATAGAATGGAAATAAGACTAGCTCAGGCGATGGTAGCTTATCTATGAGAAGAGATGTGGTAGATACATTCCTTTGAAATGTGTTAGAATGAGGCTCAAAGGCCTATTTATTATTGAGAAACAATGGAAAACCATAAACATCCAAAAACCTAACTCTAGGAGATGAAGCACCAAACTATGGGCCCCATTTGGGTAAATTGGTACATCAACTTCCTGGGGTTGTAACTTTGGCATACGAATTTTGTTTGACGTGCACACTACCTCATTAGAAAGATCTATATGAGGAATACAAATTTTGAATGGACAATATGGTCTAAAACGTTCATCAGCCTTTGGTTTCCCAAAAAATTCATCTAGGGCCTCAAAACAGCTCCGAAAGTTCACGACCCTGAAACTGCCGAAAATAGTAAATTGTGCTACAAATATGGAAACTAAAAAACTGAAAGAAACAATGGTGGGGGTCCAAGTGGAATAGGTGGGTGGTCACGAATATCCACCTGAATCATTCCTCTGCCCTTAGGAAGCAATAGTCCCCATTGTGTTCAATTCCTCCATGAGATGAGGAAAATTCTACTGAATTTGGTCCATGGTGAGCCACTTGCCTTGGTGAAGGATTTGGCCTGCTTTGACAACTTGATATAGTTGGATCCTTTGCTGTTAGGTGTTCTTGATATATGTTTCCATGATCTAATTAGCTGTCGCTTGTTCCAAGCAGTCTGGATTTAAATCTGTACGTGCGAGTTCTTCTGCAATGTTTGATGTCTACAACAATGGTGGGAAGTATGGTTAAAGGCGGTCCACATTGCATACTGGGTGCAAGGCAAGGAATGGGGGAATTCTAAGCTCAAATGCATTGTCTCCCATAGCCTTGGTAATGGTTTAAGGACCATATCAAAGTGGTATGAGTTTCTGATAGGCTTCGGTAAGGTGTTCCTTCTGCAAATGCAAAAATACTTTGTCACCCACCTAAAACTTGTGTGACACCCAATGTTGATTATGTTGCTACTTGTATTTGGAATTTGATTTCTCTAGAATGTCGTGGACCTATTGAAAGATGTGTTGTATGTGCTCAATGAAGTTGTTTGCGTTATCGACTTCAAAATCGACCTGAGCCAAATATACCTGAGTAGCTGCAAATGGTATGGCCACATCAATCAGACATAGTGACTAGAATCCCAAGCCCACCTGAAAAGGGTTGTGGCCAGCCGAGCTATGGAGAGTTTGGTTATAGCTGTGATGGACATAGGGAAGGCTCTCATCCCATGTGTGTGGATTCTTTGAGTTGTAGATGTGCATAATGTGTATGGTCATCCTATTGATGACCTCTGTTTAGCCATCGGTTTGGGGATAAAATGTTGTGGACTTAGTGAGCTTGGTGTCCAGCATCGACTGGAGACTGGAACAAAATGTAATAAGGAAATTTTTGTCCTAATCTGAGATGATAGACTGTGGGATCCCAAAGTGTACCCACACTCGTTCAAAGAAGAGTTTAGCAGTAACTTCTGCTGTGATATTATTCTTGCAAGCTGCCATAATGGACATCTTCGAGAATCTGTCAACGACCACAAAAACACAGTTGTTTCCATGCTTATTAGAAGGAAGGCCCAACATGTAATCCATGGAGATGGATTCCCAAGGTCGACTAGGGGTAGGTATCTAAGTATAGAGGACTTGATTCTTGATGTTTGATTTGGCAATGGTCTAGGAAGTGCATGATATGATGTACTTCTTGACATCCCATCGAAGATTTGGCCAATAGAAATACTTTTTCAGTACTCCCACCATTTTCTCGACCCCGAAATGCCCAATGAATAGATTGTAGTGGGCTTCCCAAATCATCTTGGAATGCTTGCTTAAAGGAACAAAAAGGTGTTCCAAGTGGCATAACAGGGCATCCTGGGGGTGAAAATCTAGAACTTGCTGACCCTCCAAGGGCATATGGTATGTGTCACCAAATTTTGGGTTTCTTTTATAGAGAAGAGGCCAATCAAAAGTCTCGTGCCCAAAAGAGTTGAGCATGGTGGTTAATGACATGATCGGTGGTTGGCTGAGGTAGTCTGCAGAATTGTAGGTGCTTCCATTCTAGTACTTGATATTCAACTGGAACTGTTGCAGGTATGTGGACCACTTCTAATGGCGATCATTCTGAAACTTCCCTTGCATCTCTATGAAATATATGGGTAGTGGTCTATATGGATGACCATTTCCTTCCCCAAAATGTAATGCTTCCATTATCGACAAGCTTGCACAATAGAATGCATTTCTTTATCATAAGTGGCATACTTATGGACTATGTCTAAAAGTGGATCACTCTGATATGCCACTAGATGCCCCTACTGAGTAAGGACTACCCCAACAACATAGTTAGAGGCATCTATCTCGATCTCAAATGGTTGTTGCAAGTATGGTAATGTGAGAACTGGTGTAGAGCAGAGGCGATGTTTTAACTCTGCGAATGCCTTCTGTTGAGATTCAGACCAAAATAATTTTGATTTCGGTCCTCCCTTGGTGACTTGACTCAAGGGCCAAGTGATATGAGAGAACTCCAACATGAAACTGTGGTAGAAATTGGAAAGACATAGAAAGCTGCGGAACTCTGTCAGAGTGGATGGGGCTAGCCAATCCCGAATGAATTGGATCTTGGCTGGATCCACATGCACCCCCTGTTCATCAATAATGTATCCCAAATATGGAGCCTGGTCATACAAAAAGTGAATGTTTCCAAATTGGCACCCAAATTGTGTTGTTGTTGGGTACGGGATCCCCTAAGGGAAGTTTTGGAGCATAAAGCCCAGATTTTGGTCAAATATTGTAATTCCTATGTAAAGGTTCCACATTTTGTGGGTGTGGAGTGCATAGTTTGTAAACGAGTCATAGGGTTGTTCACCCTTAATTTTGTTATTTTGATGTCAGCTGTAGAGATCTACCCATGGTCCGCGGACCATGGGATTGTATAAATAGAGCGAGGCTCTAAATAGTTAAGAGATCTAACCTAAGGATAATGGAAGAACCAATGATGTATGCGAGATAGATCTGAGGAGAAAATTCTAGTTTTGGGTCGTAGAGTAGGAGAAGGCTCTGTAGCTAAGTGTATAGAGGCCTAATAGTCCGCAGCTGAGTGCACGGACCCCTGTAGCTGAGTGCGTAGGGAAAGTCAAGTCTATACCAATTGGAAGTATTAATAAAGAGAAGTTTCCTATCATTTATGTGTATTTATTTCTTGTTTTATGCATCTGTTATCTTGGGTATGAAATTCACTTCTAATACTTATATGATGCACAAATGTGTATAATTGTATTGATTAAGTGAATTCAAGATAGAATATCTATTTACGCGAAGTTAACTAATATTTGTTAAGAAGATAAGTAATATACGCGGTGTGGTTTGGGGAATTAGTACAGTTCACTGCCATAAGAAGTGCAAAGCACCTCAACCCTTGGTTAGGGCTACGTGAAAGACGATTATAATAGATCACGAAGGTATTGAAGGTTGGAACAGTGTGCAAAGTGACTTGTGCGAAGACAGGCATAGTTGGACTAAACCGACATCACAGACATCCCAAGGGTGCGGAAACTTGGTTCTAGCATCCCCCCGTACTTCTTCGGGTGAGATTTCAGTCCGCGCTCCACCGACTAATAGAGAAAGGGCCAATAGTGTAGGGATTTATTTGGCTAAATAACTCCAAACTTGGGTCAGGCCCCCATAAGCCAAAAAATGGTTTCGTTGCTGGGACCAGAATTTGCATAGAGATGTCCGGTGTCGTATCATTGGAATCCAACTAAGAAAGAAATTGAAGGTTGGTTGTACAAAAGAATTCACAAGTTCGCAGTGCAGGAGAACAAGAACTCGCGACTGTCAAAAGAAGATTGGTTAGAAAACTACCTGTATACTGAGATCCACAAAATCTTCTTTGCGTCTTTCCCTACAGAGCTATATGAGTGGATCACGAAGCTAGCAGATAGCCAAGGAAGGTGGAAGCTTGAAGGTTGGAAACATCAGAGGATAAGATCATGCGCACTGTTGATCATTGGCTCGATCATATTATGGAGTATTTGTTACCGATTTCGCGGTTGATACCTCAGTCAACTACAACAAGGTAGAGCGACACTTTCTAAAAGGACCACAAGGTAAGTATGTAAAGCCTTTGAATACTTGGATTAAAATGCTATTGTGTGAAAAGAGGGTTATGCAGTTACCTTGATGTTTGGGGCTACGTGAAGTGAAAAAGCTTACAAGAATGAAGGAAATAAGGGACCAGAAACTAGCCCCTTGATTTCACCTCCATGAGGGGATGAGGAAGAGCTCGCGAATGTCTCACCATGAAGTGCGATCCACCTGATAAGACAAATAATTCCGTGAATACCACCTCCACCCACACCACTAATAGCTTCACCACCATAACCTTCATCTTCATCCATACCCACTCCACCACCACCGCGATTCAATATGGCAAGCACAGTGAAGTTGCCAGTGTTCAAAGGTTTGGAAAATGAGGATCCAGACCAATTCTGGTTCATTGTAAGAGCTGTATGGGAAGTGCAAGGTGTTACATATGACCATATAAAGAAGGTGATGCTGGTTAGTGCCCAGTAAGATTGCACACTGACCTGAAATATTAAGTACTCCAACGATAACCCGAATGCGAGAGTTATGGATATCCAAGCAGTGCTAAATAGAGAATTTTAGTAGGCCAAAGTTTGAAGCACAATCGATCGTTGGATTCAAAGAGATCACAATGCTACTAGGCAAGAATCCTTGGGAGCTGGATCGAAGGCTGAAATATATGATTCACGAATCTAATATGAATATGACGGATGGACAACATTGTGGGTGGTATGTAGCTTCACTAATGCCACATTTAAGGAGTGCACTATTGCAGCAGAAGATAACAACTCAGGAAGAAGCCCAGGAGCTTTCCATGAGGCTACATGATACCCCCAATGCAGGATCCTAACTTAGGAGTTCAGCAGATCTACTTGCAACTGAAGAATTTATGCCTTGAGATGCAGAGTCTGAAATAGGATTGGACAACTCGACCAGAAGTGCGCGAAGAGGTATGGTGCGTAAAATGCAAGGGTCAGCGTCATGACAAGGACCACTTCCTAGTTTTCACAAATTACCTCATAGGAGGAGGACTGATGCCGTTAAGGCCAGAAGCATAAGAAGGACCTAGTGTGGTGCCTTCTTTGTGGTGCACAATTTGTCAAATAGCAGGAAAACATGCCATGGACATTTGTCACTTGTTACAGAAGTATATGCAAAAATTCGCAACAATTGTTCTGCAACTTTTGTAGGTCAGTGGGACATGACGAGTGCACTTGCAGAAGCTATGAGTTAATGATGGATAGAACTCCAACCTACCGAGTTCAGGTTGAAAGACAGCCCCTTGACCAGAATACAGGAATGGCACGAACTGGATTTCAGGGGCACGGACGAGGTCGAGGTGGAGGAGGACCTGGAAGAGGTCATGGGCAGTTGATTTGCTATAATTATGGAGGGCTAGGACATTATGCCTATGATTACATAAATCCAACAAGCGTGTTATGTTTGTATTACACGCTATTTGATCATGAGATTGAATATTGTCCTACGCTGATAGCTAGGATACCTGACAAAGGAGTGCTACTGCCTCCCCTGACTTAGAACCTGCAGATGATGAAGTCTGAACCATGCGAGGAAGATCCAAATGTGAACATTGTGCTTCTAAGTGGAATCACAATGGGAGATGACAAAGGAAACAAGTAGAAGATAGTACTTGGGTTGACAAAGATCCAACTAAAGAAGCGGAGTTTGATTTGGAGTGCACTCGGGAAACCTTCATGGAAGCTAAGAAGAGCTTCGCTGATGCCTCCACTTCAAGAAGCAAAGATAAATCGGAGCTAGAGATGGACCCATCTATGCTCACAACATTCCTGGAAACATGTATGAAGTTACTGCATGACAATAAGGTGGTGAAAAGGTTACAGGAACTCATCAATAGATGCATTGGGACCGTTCCAAGAGAACCACGCGTAGTTCGAAAGATTGGAAAGCATAAGACAAGAATGAGAAGAGAGATGAGACTAACCACGCAGATTGGAGAATATGAGATGGAACAAGTAATTATGGATTTGGGATCAGATGCTAAGGTTTTGCTGAAGGAGACATGGGAGTGAATGTGGTGACCTACATTGCGGTGGTCTCCAATTCAGCTGAGGATGGCGAACCAACAAAAAATAATACCCATGGGGCAATTGCAGGGAATAACTATGGATATTGAGAGAGCGAGCGCGATGGAGGATTTTGAAGTGATAGAGATTGTTGATGATAGAAATCCCTACCCCACGCTCTTAGGAATTGACTGGGCCATTGACATGAATGGTGTAATCAATTTGAAGAAGCACAAAATGATTTTTGAAAAAAATTCACTACACGTAATTGTACGCCTAGACGCTGCTGAAGGATAGTGCTATATGGAGTCGGTGTGTGACTATGAAAGTGATGATGATTTGAACTACATCTATAAGATAACATCGTGAAACCAGGACTGTGTGAATCCCACCGCGGATGGGTGGATTTCACGGGAGCATGAAATCTCTTGTACTTCAGATTCGGATGAGGAAATAGAGCGATGGAAAAATCGGTTACATGAGGTAACTACACTGAATTGTAATATGATGACAAGGTCACTGCACTACGTATTGATAGAAGTAAGTGACCTACCTACTTATGATGGTTTAAGTGAGGTAGATATCTTCTTGGATAAATATGAAAGAGAAGTGCCAGAAAAGGAACGATTCTAGGCCTTGCACTGGGTACTGTGTGCTACGTCCGTGAGATGGTGGGGTACACACAAAGGGAGCCTTGAATGATTTGGGAAGCCTAAGGTGCGATTGACAGATAAGTACAATGGATAGGATGGTCCACATGCGCATCTGGCTAGGAGGATGCAGGCATATGGAAAAGAGTCCCAACCTACGTAGATGCACATGTACTTCACACTGAAAGACTTGGTCAATAAGTGTGTGTTGGGGGGACAAAGGTGCAAATGACTCTTAATGTTGGGAAGACATTATACAAGAGGAGCTATCACACAAAATATTCTACACGTAGAGGTGCTAAACAAGGTGTGTAATGCACTGACCAAGGTATGCAACACGTAGTGAAGTGATTAGGACCTGCGTGTACCTACAGTATTATGGGCTTATAGGATGACATGAAAGAAACTAATAGGACAACCACCTTTTAGGCTTGTCTATGGAGTGGAAGCCATATTTCCTATGAATACATCATGCTTAGTTTTCACATAGTAGTGCTTACAGGTATGACGGATCGCGGAGCCCTGGAGGAGAGGCTCGCATAGTTAGAGGAGCTTGAAGAAGAATGATTTTCGGCTGGATTTCACCAGCAAGTCCAAAAGCAACGCAAAAAGGCTTGGCACGATCGACATATTAAGCTGCACACCTTCAAGGAGAATGATTTGGTGTTGTTGTATGATAGTAAGTCTGATAAATTCCCAAGGAAGCTTAGAATGCATTGGCTAGGACCGTATGTTATTAAGGAGATCACAAATGGTGGTGTGGTGCAGTTGGTAAAGTTAAATGGAGAACTCTTCCTAGGAAAAATCAATGGTAGTTGTTTGAAGCCATACACAAGGGGATCGACCATCTGACTAGCTGACAGAAGCATAGTCTTAGCGCTCCAGGCAGTTGAAAGGAGGTGCAAAACTATAAACTACTCTACCTGGGAGTTGCCTAATGTCAGGACTGTGCATAGTAGCGATGTGTCACAAGGTCCGTGACAACACGAGCGTAGCTACGCCTGCCACATGGGATGGATGGAAAATGACCATTACAATCACTATTCACGATGTGATGCTTGTTTTGAGACCAAATGGAGTGGGCGACAGACATTTAAGTTGAACTTTATGGGGTAGATTCTTGAAAATCTGTTGCCAATCGAGCATTAATGGACCGAATGTGGGCGGAATGGTCGAATTAAAACTCAAAAGGTGCTATAAATTACAAAGGTATGTCCATCAAACAACATTTGGCAATCTGAGAACTGAGTTGTTGTGCACTCAGACATTCATGAACTTAGACTTGTTCGATCTTCTGAAGGTGAATTCGTTGCTTAAGCAATTACTCACGGTGTTGAGAGAATTGTGGAATTGCACTATGGCAGCACCTGAAGAAGCCATGGATACCGGATTAATGACCGCCGAGGAAGCCATGCAAGCCATTACAGAAGTGGAAACCCCAGAAAGTGCTGGGATAGTCGAAAAATCCCTAAATCGCCGCGCATGCCGAGACCCAAGAAAGACAAGCAGGCCATGGTACCGGTGCACATATCACCTAGAAATCCTTTGAGGACTAGGCTCACCATGCAAGAAAAGGGGAAGGCTATCGATTTGGAGGCCACTGAGGAAGAAGAGTTCGAAGAAATCCTAGTTGAGTAGGAGGATGTAGAAATGGAGGTCTAAACGTAGGGTGCAGACCCTCTCACCAGGCTGCCTACATATGTTCCTCCACAGAAGGGTGAAAAAAAGGTTCCCAAAGATATAGATGAGAGAAAGAGCTCTCTGCAGACTCTGCTACTCCCTGATGACATTATTTTTGAAGGAGCGCACCTGGGATAAGTTCCCATACTGAAATTTGAAGACTGGGATCTCGCAGACCAAGAGAAGTTCCCACATTTGGAAACCGCGCAGCTAATGCGCTAGAAGAAAGATGCACCAACTAGACTCATAGAGTTGGAGCTGCGCAAATGGCTGAGAGGAGTTGAGAAAGTAGGTTTGCTAAACTTGCTCCGAGTGCCACATTACCATCACACCCCAGTGACCATTTTTGTCATCAGGCAGCTACTCTACTTGGTGCATGATGGGTGCTTATGGCTAGAAAGGCCCATCCCCATCACAGATCACCTGATTCATATGATTACATGGCTCCCTTGCAAATGGGAGGACCCAACAAAAATCTTGGAGGGAAACAGTGATGATTTGGCCATCGCGGAGGCCATGAAGAAGAAGTTTAAGCTGGAGAAGAAGAAAAGAGGGTATGCCATTTCTAGCATCAACAACCCTGTGGTTAAATTCGTGACACAGATGTAGAAATTTTGAATAATTTAACACATATTCAACAGAGATTATCCTGATCATGTACTATTGTGGAAAACATACACAATACATAAGCTCCTCTACGTTGATCATCAATATAGCAGCATCAATAACAATAAAACATCAAGAGCATTCACACATAACACAGTATGTATCCCGGGGAAAGCATCTCGCTAAAAACCCCAACTATCTGTATATTAATGATTGAGTCATGTAACATTACAAAGTACAATGCTTATCACAAGAAATCAAGTACCAGCTCCACCTGTTACACACAATACAGCTCAGATCTGAATCAATCTTTGGCTCAAATCTCTTCCGCTACTTGCCTGCCTCCGTTGCTCAATACCTGCAAGAGAAATGATGATAATACCAAGGAAACCACGTCTTTCCTTGGCTAAATCATGTGATAACAAGCTACAATATGTGCAAACTCATTGGCATACTCAATCCCCTAATTTGTGCAAGATCTGGTGCACAACTATAGTCACAACTGATAGCAATCTGATTCTCTAACACCTGTCCC
>APFE030080746.1:48612-63482 GCA_000404065.3 Pinus taeda
GATCCCCCACAGCTTCCTCGAAAAAGGATGGCTCAGTCACAACACACTTGCTCATAAGAGCCATGTATCCAGTGTACCGATCAGGTGACTGTCTCTGCCTGCGTTGGGCTGTAGGTGGTCCTACAACTTTCTCTGCATCTTGAGCCAGTCGCACAGCTTTTGTCAAGCGCTTTCGCCCTCTGATGGTTGGCACTGCATGAGTGGTCTCTTCCACTCCATGAACCTCATCCTGTGGCTAATCCACATCATGAAGCTCATCCTTAGGAACTAATAGCTCCTCATCTGCATGCAAGTGTAGCTCCCTCTCAAGCGAACACTTCATGGCTTTCTCCTCCTGAAATTTTATATCCCGTCGCACAACAATTTTACCAATGTCTGGCAAATACACACGATAGTTGTGGGGCGTATCAGTGTACCCCACAAATATCCCAACCTCTGCAGTCGGTTCCAACTTCTTTCTGGCATCCTTCGTCACATGCATGTAAACGATAGCACCAAAAATCCTCAAATGAGAAAGATCATGCTTCTTACCAGAATAAGTCTCCTCAGGTGTACTCATGCCAAGTATCCTATGAGGACAACGGTTCTGCACATAAACTGTTGTATTGCATGCTTCCGCCCACAAGTGAAGGGGTAGGCCCTGATCATGCAACATTGCCCGTGCAGCACCCACAATCGTTCTGTTCTTCCGCTCAGCTACCCCGTTCTTCTGTGGGTTATGGGGAGCTATGAGCTCTCTACGAATCCCTTCTGCCTTGCAGAAATCCTTGAACTCGTCCGAGATGTATTCACCACCATTATCGCTCCTACGAGCCTTCACCTTCTTCCCCGACTCCTTCTCGACCAGTGCTTTGAATTCACAGAACTTTGAATATGTCTCGCTCTTCTTCTGCATGAAGAAGATCCACCACTTACGAGAGAAATCATCAACAAAAATCACATAATACCTGTGTTTTGCTGTCGAAGCAACTGAGAAAGGTCCACACACGTCTGTGTGAATTCTCTCAAGGATCGTCGTGGCGCGACTATTCTTCTCGTGAAAGGTGGCTTTCACAAACTTCCCCAAAGTACACCCCTTGCACTGATCTGACTGCGCAAGTGTGCCTTTAGGAAGCCCTGTAGTGATCTGCTGCAGTATCTTCAAGGATCCATGGTGAAGGTGACCCAATCTCCTGTGCCACAACTCGCCATCATCCCCGCTCACCAATCCTTCTGCCTTGCTTGCCATTGCTGTGCATCCATCTACATGCAACTGATAAAGGTTCCTCACTCGAACCCCTATCTTCCGGGTCTCACCAGTTGTCTTGCTGCGCAGGAAGGCCTTTCCCTTGCTGAAAACAACATCATACCCCTTGCCTTCTAACATCGCCACTGAGATGAGATTCTTCTTCAATCCTGGAACATGCATGACTTCCTTCAATACAAAGGGTTTACCAGAATCCCTCTCAAAGGAAATGGTACTGATACCAGTCGCACTGTATCTACCAACATCGCCCATCTCGATGTGCCCTCCAAGATCTTTGTCCTCTAGATCAGAGAACAAATCTCTATCTCCCGTCATGTGAAAAGACGCACCACTGTCCAAGAACCACACTGATCCCATCACACTTGAAACCAAGCATGCGATCAATGAAAAATCAAGCTCAAACTGAGAATCTAAGGCCTCTCCCCCTGCAGATCTAGCAGCTTGCTTGTTCTTCTTCTTCTGTGGACAATTTGTGGCATAGTGTCCGTGCTGGTGACAGTGAAAACACTTCACCTTGGACATATCCTGCTTCTTGCCTTTCGCACCAGACTGAGAAGCTTTATTGCTCTTCCCTTTCTTTGCTTTGGCAGCCAAAGCACAATTCTCTTCATCAGCTCCCTTTGACGAAGATCCGTCCCTGGTACTCTGCTTGATCTCCTCCTGCACAAGATCTGACCATAGTCTTTCCCATCCTGGCAACTTCTCCCGACCATTGACAGAGTCCTGATAGGAATGCCAACTCTTCGGAAGACCAAGGAGAGCCAAGCTCACCAAGTCCTCATCATCAACAGTAACCCCCCACACTTCCCAGCTCATCTCGACACTGAGTGAACTTCGTGAGATACTTGGGAATACTGTCACCCTTCTCGCATTTGATGTTTCTGAGTTTATCTTTGAGCGCCAGCTTCCTCTGATCGCTTTTGCTTTGGAATAAATCTGTTAATGATTTCCACATCAAATATGGAGTAGCCTTTCCATGGAGGCTGGACACAATGTGATCCTTCACGCCCTCCAACAGAATCCTTCGACATTTTGTGATCTTCTTTTGCCAAGCATCAGCTTGAGTAGCATCAGTAGGCTTTGGGATATCCGTATCTATGAACTCCTTCATCCCGTTATCATCCAATACTGCCTCCATCCTGTCCTTCCATGCAATATAGTTTGAGCTACCCTCAAGAGCATACTCCAATCGCAATCCGTTGAAAGACATTGCTGCGTTGTCACCAAGAAAATACTGCTGCAAATTCGAATTCCACCAGCAACCAACTCAACCGCCTCGGATCTAAGATTCGTGAGAACACAATATTTCTTTTACAGAGATCGACTGTATGGGCATTCACCAGATATCTCACCATCCAAAAGAAGGATGAATCCAGAGGCTACCTGGCCCGATTACAGACTCTGCCTGAAGAAATAGAATGTAAACACTTCCTGAATAGTAGATCAGATGATCAACCGCTCTGATACCATGTAGAAATTTTGAATAATTTAACACATATTCAACAGAGATTATCCTGATCATGTACTATTGCGGAAAACATACACAATACATAAGCTCCTCTACGTTGATCATCAATATAGCAGCATCAATAACAATAAAACATCAAGAGCATTCACACATTAACACAGTATGTATCCCGGGGAAAGCATCTCGCTAAAAACCCCAACTATCTGTATATTAATGATTGAGTCATGTAACATTACACAGCATAATACTTCTCACAAGTATCTCCACCTCTGTTACACACAATACAACTCAGATCTGAATCAATCACTGGCTCAAATCTCCTTCGCTGCTGGCCTGCCTCCGCTGCTCAATACCTGCTCAAGAACTGATGATAATTCCAAGGCAACCATGTATTTACTTGGAAAAATCACGAGAGCACAAGCTACAATGTGGGCAAATACGTGGGCAAACTCATTGGCATACTCAATCCCTTGATTGTGCAAGATCTGATGCACAACTATAGTCACAACTGATAGCAATCTGATTCTCTAACACCTGTCCCTGCTGAACTGAACATGCACTGACATGCAACTGAGTTAACTGATGTATTCATTAGTTGTATTATGAGTTAATAACTTGTGAATTAATTAATAACTAATTCACCCAACTCATCTCTAGTCTATTCGCCAGTTAGACTAAATACAACCAGTTTAACAAAGCTAAACTGAACACAACTCCATCAACTGCACCTCCAGTCCACTAAACTCAACTCACTTGAGTTCTAACTGAAGTCATGCATGCAACAACTCGACTGACTCATAAGAAAAGTGTATTTCCTTTTGACAGCTGCATGTGCCACTTCTGTAGCTCAAACTGAAGTGCTCCAAGAGAATAAGATTAAGTTTATAGTCCAAATATTATTGTGAGATAATAATATTTGACTTTTCTATTTTTTGACAGCCAGTCTAAAAATAGACTTGATCACTCACACTGTGATCACTCACACTTTCATCAAAAATAGAAGTCCATCTATTTTTCCAACTTGATCAATCATCCATAAACAGCAACCTGCAATCCATAGACATGATCCATATGTCTAAAAATAGACATAGTCTAAAAATAGACTTGCGCCAAAAATAGCCTGCGGGCCCACTTAGTGAAGGCGACTCTTTTCACTAAGCTCCATCATCTTGTTGCAATCTCAACAACAGATACTGGCAGGGAAGGTTATGCAGAAGTGTCATGTAGATGAGGTGCCCGCACCAGTGGTTGCACTAGTAGCGCAATGCGCAGAAGGGGTCCAATTTAACTGGGAAAACTATTTATGCAGAGAGTTCCTTGAGAACTACCGCAAGGCACAAGAGCAGGGAAAAACTTTTCACTATGTGTGGCTTTTGTTGTCAATAGTATTGGTTGCCTAGGAATTTCCCAAAGATAGCCATTTCCCAGCGATCGCTCAAGACCTTTGGGAGGCAACGAAGTACGCTTCGCTATTGGCAACCAGGGATGCACAAAGGATAAGGAACATAAAAATATTCTGGGTGCTCATGGAGGTGAACATCATAATGGGGATTAATCGCAAGCTATGGTTATCGCCCACGGTCTACAAGAGTCTACAGAACTTCATGGAGTTTAAGGCAGATTTCCACCATGTCTACATCTGGGTGTGGAAGGACCCTGCAAAGACGTGGCACGAGCTACCCTATTTGGCAACAGACAATGTCATCTTTGCGGTCCTTGAGTCATGGCCACTGGAGTGGTGCACTCCAGCTGGCTCCATGGTGGAAGCAGAGAAGTATGCTGCACAACGAAAGAAGGAAGAGGCAAAACTATAGATGGCACAGTCTGCAGAGAAACGTAGGAAGGAAGAAGCAATGACGAAGGCCTAGGTGGCGCGTGATGCTGCGAAGTCGGTAGAAGAGCAAAAAAAGACAACAAAAGAAGAGTGTAAATGACAAAAGTCACCTTCACCTGAGCTGGAGACCGATATAGAGAAAGGTTGCGTGGACCCAAAGACATCGTCCACCCAGCTAAAATGTCCATGTCCAAGAGAGAAGGTAGGGTCATGAAAGAAGTCAAAGGCTTCAAAGACTTCGTTCGATCTGATCACCCTCCCTGAGGGGTATCTCCATCATATTGGCGAGATGGTGAGGGACGTCACCACAGAGGCCCTCTAGCAGTTTTAGGAGCAACACCAGATGGTGTTGGGGGATCTCTGGATGCAAATATAGGAGTTGCAGGGGCGCACTCCATAGGCTGGTACTATGTCAACCAACCTCGTAGTAGGCACATTCGTGGCCAAGGAAATGTTGTGCACTCAGATGACTAACACACTAGTGCTACTAGATGGCACACTTGTTACATAAAATGAGGTTGACAAGCCTATGGTCAATGGGTTGAAGGAAATCAGATTAAATGTGGTTGAACTCCCTCGGGAGGCACTCTATATTTTTCAGGATGGAGTCACTACAAAACTACGAGCTAGGGAGGGTCATGCGCTCCACGTAATGAGCGAGTAACACATCAACATTAAACAGTTGAAACTGTAGCATGACGAGGTAGTGGTGCGGAATAGACAAATAGTGTAGGTGGTGGATGAAGCTTGCCAGATGGTCCCAGAGTTGGCCATCCAAGCAAAGGAACCAGTGGAGGTGCACGTCCTGAAGTTAACAGCAGGGGTGCATGATGCCAGAGAGGAAATGACTAGGGTTCAGCTGGAGCTGAACCTTCAGATAGCAGAACTGCAGTTGAAGGCGCAGCCTTCAACTCTGCTAGAGGTTAAGGAACAATGCACCACCACGATCATGACAACAATAGCGGCGATCAGTAGTGCAGTGACGGACTACACGAAGTTGTTCGAGCAGTTGTTCGAGGTCCTCACCACCCTACAGTTAGCCAAACAAATCCATACACTACTGGCCCTTTTGGCATCAGCCCACAGAGTGCGGACTGAAGTTTCACCCAAAGAACTATGGGGGAATACTGGAACCAAGTTTCCACACCCTTGAGATGTCTGTGATGTCAGTTTAGTCCAACTATGCATGTCTTTGTGCAGGTCACTTTGCACACTGTTCCAACATTCAATACCTTCGTGATCTGTTACAATCATCTTTCGTGCAGCCCTAACCAAGGATTGAGGTGCTTCGCACTGCTTATGGCAGTGAACTATACTAATTCCCCAAACCACACTATGTATCTTACTTATCTTCTTAACATATCTTAGTTAAATTCGCGCAAATAGATATTCTATCTTGCATCCACTTAATTAATACAATTATACACATTCACGCATCATATAAGTATTAGAAGTGAATTTCATACCTAAGATAACAGATGCATAAAAAAGGAAATAAATACATAAAAATAATAGGAAACTTCTCTTTATTAATACTTCCGACTGTTACAAACTCGACTCGCCCCACGCACTCAGCTATAGGGGTCTGCGCACTCAGCTGCGGACTACTAGGCCTCTGCACACTCAGCTGCAGAGCCTTCTCCTACTCTATGACCCAAAACTAGATTTTTCTTCTCATATCTATCTCGCATACATCATTGATTATTCCATTATCCTTAGGTTAGATTGATGTATTAACTACTTAGAGCCTCTCTTTATTTATACAATCCCATGGTCCGTAGACCATGGGTAGATCTCTATAGGCGACATTACAATAACAAATTAAGGGTGGATAACCGTATGACTCTTTTACAAACTACACGCTCCACACCTATAGAATGCGGAGTCTTTATAGAGGTATTACAACCATTGACCAAAATCTGGGCTCTAAGCCCCAAAACATCCCTTGGTGACTTGACTCAAGTGCCAATTTATATGAGAGAACTCCAACACGAAACTGTGGTAGAAATTTGAAAGACATAGAAGGCTGCGGAACTCTGTTAGAAAGGATGGGGCTAGCCAGTCTCAAATAGCTTGGATCTTGGCTGGATCCACATGCACCCGCCGTTCAGTAATAATGTATCCTAGATATGGAGCCCGGTCATACAAAAAGTGCATTTTTCCAAATTGGCACACAAATTGTGTTGCAATAGTGGTTGGAGAACCTGTAGGATGTGGTGGAGGTGCTCTTCCCAACTCTGGCTGAAGATCAAGATGTCATCCAAGTATACCACTACAAATAAGTTATTGAATGGCTCCAAGATGTCATCTGTCAGCCTCATGAAGGTTGCAGGATAATTTGTCAACCCAAAAGGCATAACCAACCATTTGAAAAGGCCCTCCTTGGCTTTAAAGATAGTCTTCCACACATTGGAGGGTTTGATTGGTACCTGGTGATATCCAAACTTCAAGTCGTTCTTTTCTGAAATATTTTGCTCCCTTGAGTTGGTCCAGAAGGTCATCAATTTGTGGGATCGGGTACCTATTCCAGACAATGATCTTGTTCAATGCTTGATAGTCAATAGAGAATCTCCAAGTCCCATCTTTCTTCCTTACCAACACGATCGGGCTCCCACAGGGCAATGAACTCGGTCGGATGTGACCTTTATGCAACAACTCTTGAATTTGCCTCTTGATTTCATCCTTCTCCAGAGTGGAGCACTGATAGATTGGTCCATTGGGAAATGATGCACCTTGGGTCAGATCGATGGAGTGCTTAGACTGACAGTGCAGAGACACCCCTGCAGGGGAGGTGAAAATTTCTTCATACTCCTCCACGACCTTGTCCATCTGTTGTTGTTGTGTGTAGGGGCCCTGTCTGGAGGTCATGGCCATTATCTTCTTCTTTCCCTGAGGGCATATCATGACGAAAATAAATTTCTTGGTTTTGGAAATGAGCTTACTGCATTGTTTTGCAGTAACCAAAGAGATGGCAGTAGGCAGTGCTACCTTTGGTATCCCATACAACTTATTTCCCAAGTTAAAAATAACAACGTGGGACCTTGACTCATTGACAACATGTCGCTTCCACAACTATGGTTTGCCTAATAATACATCACAAATATCAAGGGGAGAAACATCTCATAATACATCATCTGTGAAGGGCTTGCTGATGTATGGAAGTAGACACTAATGGCTCACATGAAGATCCTGTGCTTGGTGAAGCCAAATGATGGTGTATGGCTGTGGGTGTGTTATAGTCAGTAAGCCCAACCACTACACAACCTTTTCTGAAATGAGGTTCTTTTGGCTCTCGCTATCGACAATGAACTATAGCAGGGAACCCTCTACCCATGTATGGGAGTGGAAGAGGCACTCCTGCTCCTCTAGGTCTCAGGTTCCTCCTTTTGGATCTTCGTGGTTGCAACAGTGGCATTGGGCTCTCCATTGATAGCCTACTTTCATTTGTCATTTCCCTTTTCAGGTTCTGACTAAGAGTTGGAACATGCATCCGATTCTGAAGCCTTCAACTCAGCCACCAGTGACTGCTTGACCCGACACTCACTTGTGTTGTGAGTGGAGCTCTTATGGAACTCACACCACTTTCTCGTGTCCTTCTTCGGCTTGGCGGTGTTATTCTTTACTTGCAACTTTCGCGGGTTGTCCTTGGCCACCCTACCTTGGATTTTTCCTTTGTTCTACAGTTTGCGAACACCTTTCCCTTGCTTAGGATTTGTAGATCCAAACTCTTGCTTCTTCTATTTAAACTTCTGCTCGATTTGGACCATGTATCGGTATGCGGTGCCAAGCGAGGAGATGTCTAGGAACTCCATCTCATCCTCGATGTACCTATGTAGGTAGCCGCGGTACTTGAGTACCAAATGTTTCTCAGAATCCTTAATACCCAATTTCATTCAAAGGGTATGAAAACATTGGTAAAATGTAGCACATCTTGGTCCCTTCCCTACAACAACATGGTACACTTTATGTATTTATCCTCATAGCTCCCGACAGGGTAGTACTACTAATGAGCACCGTTCTTGCAGCAAGAATGTTGCAACTCCTGGGGCTACCAACTTTACTTTATCAACCCGTGGTTCGTACAAACTTGAAGGTGACAGTGCTATATACAAAATTAGATGCGATGAGTCTGCTCCTTGTCACTGTTAAGCTAGCGATAGACCATTATGGTCTTTCAAACCAATCTTCTATTGATTCAAAAGAAGCTTGATTACCAATGAGAAAAAGGGAAATTTACACTAAATGAAATATTGTCTACTGTATTAAGGAAAATACTGAAATCAAATGCTTAAACAAACCATTCATCTAACTAATTGCTAAGAGGCTTTGCTTCAAAAGAATGCTAAGTTAACCTATGTGGAATCCTACTATCTCAGGCATGAAATTTGAAACATCCAAACATTCTACTGCTATGCATGTAAATGAACACAATAACTCTTTTTCCTTTTTGTCTTTTTCGTGTGGAAATGTGAGTGCTAACTTCTCTTAGTGATGTGGTAAGTGGATTAGGGATGATGGTGAATGGTTAGATGGCTTGGGAGGCAAGTAGGGGTCTTCTCCTATCTTCCTAGGTGCCTTTTCCATAATTTCGCCTCAAAACAAGCCACTATAGGTTGACCTACAGGATGTCCTAATGCCTCCTACAAGATGTCCTAATGTATTCCTACAGGATCCGGCTGAGAGAAAGAGGAGAGATTTGGAAGGTGGTGTAAGGATTAGGGAAGGTGAATGGTGGGAGAATTGAGGCAAGGGAGTGGCTAGGACTCCTTCATAGCTCAAAACAGAGTTTATGAGATGGTTGGATTTGCTCAACAAACTTGGAGAAGTGTTCTTATGGAATGATGAATTTGGTGAGGGACTTAGTGGAAAACATGATAATAATGGACGAATGAGGTTAGGATGGGGTTTTGTTCATGAAATCCCTCTGCACTACTGAAACTCTTGCACTGCATCAATCCCTGACATTTATCCATGAATCATGTTAAATAAGAAAGATTTTCAATTAACTAAATAAAAATAGAATTTCATTATCTAGTTGCCTATTTCATGCATGCGAAAACTTGCAGAATAATGTGAAACCTTTATGAGATCTAATGCAAGGTTGAAGATATTAGAAATGACAATTAAATCCTATTCTTGAAAAGTAGTAAAATGCTAGCCTAAGTAACAGAAACCCTAAATTCCATGAGAAATCAGAATTCTGTCTTTTTGGGGCTGCATAGGATTTCTTTCCTCAAACCATGGTCCCAGAAGGGAGGAGTGAGGCAAAATCCACCTACTAACAACCTTTTGATATTCCTTTATCTTCCTAAGCTACTGCTAAAGCAATGCACAATGGAAACAAACTAATCAAATCCACAAGTACTTGCAATGAAATAATGCTAAAGACAATTCAAACATTAATATATGAAATCAACTAAGCATACAAATACAAGAAGAGGAGCCTTTTCTACTAGGGTTGTGCCCTAACCCAAGAGATTCAGGCCTCTGAGTCAACTCAGTGCTGGATCAAGAAAATGCTCATTCTCATTATCATATCAGAAAATTACATAACTATGTCTTCCACAAGTCTTAAACTCGAAAAATTCTTATTGCTTTTACATCAAAAATTCGAATCCTAATGAGGCTCTAGGCCTCATTATTTACACAACTGAAGTATCCAACGACTTCATTAAATTCAGGGAGGCTTTGATCCCAAAACTTAAGATGAACTGGCTATTTAACTGTCACTGGCTCAGCTGCTTGCAACTTCGAGCTAGTGTGATTTGATGGAGGAATATCCGAATGAGTGAGGGGTAAATGAGGAGGATCTATCTCCAACAATCTCTCCTCCTTGTATCATTCAAGTTTCTGCCCTTAATTAGCCAAAATTTCCATGATTTCCTCTCAAAAACTTGTAATCAATGCACATTAGTCAATGAGGCATAACATCTCACTTTTACTCATATCATTAAGCAAAATATAATCAAAATATGTAAGGAATTATGAGAAGAGTTGATTTAAATAAGCTTGGAGGTGTATTAAGGTCCATATAGTTACCCAATGATGAGGCTCATCATCAACCCCCTACTAAAAGTGTTTCTCATCCTCTGAGCAACTCAATATATATCCATGTCCTTCATTACTCTAGTGGCTTCCCTGACATCCCATGCTTCTGCTGTAGTTTCCTCTTCTAGTGAATAGAATCTTACCTTCATCTCTATCTCCTTACACTGCTTTCTTTCTTCCTCTTCCTTCATTCCTTCCAACATCTAAGAGCAATGGTGGACTGAGTATCAAGCCAATCCAATTGAATTTGAGTCTTTGGAGAGATTGCTTGTACATGGGTGTTCTGTTTAGTGCCTATCTCATTCTCTGAGGAGAATGGTACTCTCTAACTTTCAGGCTATAGGGCAAAGTGTTCCATCTCCTTTGGAAAGCTTGCATGTTGTCATCCCTTAAAAATCTGAACATGTCTTGAAATTTTGTGATTGATTGCTCTTGGGCAGCAAAGTACTTAGGTGCAAGCTTAGGGTCATTTGCAATTAGGTTGTGGGTGCTGATGACATCCATTGGATTTGATTGCTTAGCTCTTATCATGATCGTTTCTATCTCTTCTCTTGCCATTACTCTCTTCATCTCTACGACTCTTGCCCCCTCATGATTCATCCATGATGCCAAGGCCATCAATTGCAAGTCCCCTAGTTTTGAATTTGGATCCCACACATTCAGATTTGTCAAGGCTAAGTTGTGTAGGTAAAAATCATACATTTTAGCTCTATCCTCCAAGGTGGTTTGATCATAGATATCAATGGATTGTCTATAGTCTTGGAAGGGCATAGTGCCTCTCTGTGCTAAAGTCTTAATTTGGAATTGTAGCCACCATTCCTTAAGATACAATGCATAAGACTTTGCTAGCATCCTGCACAGGATTGCCTCTAAAGAAAAACTGGCCATGGATGCCAATTGACTTTCTCTCTCTTGTAACTATCCCCTTAGCCATGCATTCTTTTCTTCCAACTGAGCTTTCATCATTGCTTCTCTGTCCCTTATGCTGCTCAGTTCTCTGCCCATATCCTTTACTTTCTCCTCCATGTGGCCTATATCCTCCACTCTAGATTTGGTAATTTGCATCCACCTATGTGTTCTTTCCCTTTCTTTTTCAAGCTCAAAGAATATAGTGATGGAAAGTTTTTGTGGAATGACCCTACCCCCTTCAATGAACTTGTAGTAAGAGTCAAGGTTGGGTTGAGGAATAGGTTCCCTTAGTTCTTGGTCTTCCTTCTTTGTTTCTTGTTGAATGATCCCTTCTTGGTCCTTTTTTTGAGTTTCCTGTAGGTTTAGCGGAGTTTCCTGAAGGATGGCCTCTGTTTCCTGTAGGTATTTCTGTGTCTCCTATAGGGGACCTTTTCCTTTGCATGAGGCAAACCTAGTGATAGGCCTCCTAAAATAAGTGGTGAGAGATTTGGGAGAGTGTTGTCCTGATGATCCTTCTCCTTGATTTTTCACAAGAGGAGCTTTCTTTTCTTGCTGCTTTGGTAAGTCTTCAATAATAATAGGAACTTTGTTGGGTGTTTTAGGTTTTCCTTGCTTGATCCTTGTACTTTTTCTTGTCCTCAAATACAATGGGGTATGTCTCTGTCTCTTCCCTTTTTGCTTGATAGTTGTACTTAGGGCAGTAAGAGCAACTGCTGCCTCTTTCTCAATGGGTTCTGGAGATATTGTTGGTGATTCTCCCCCCATTTTGACTTGAACTGTAGACCTTTGTTCTTCCTTGCCCTTTATTTCATCTTTTCCATTCTCCTTCTCATCCTTGTCTTTCTATCTTTCTTCTCCCTCCAGTTCCTCACTCTGTTCATCAGTTTCTTCTTTTGCATCTTCTTCTATCTCTTCATAACTTTCCTCCTTTTCTTCCTCTTCTTCCTCCTATGTTTCCTCTTCATACCTCTCACTAGTAGTCAGGCTTTTGTCATATTCAAGAGCTTTTATTTCTCCCTCTGCCTCCATGTATTTGAAAGTTGTCCATGTAATAGGGAGTCTTAGGTTTTGGAGGGCATTTATAGGATAAGTTTGATTAACCCATGATGGGCTACATGTTGATGTTTTCCTTCCTGCACCTTGATGCCCATATCTATCACTAATTGAAGAAGAAAGTAGGGTAGGATTAGTCTATTTTGAGGAGGAGTGTCTGCTCCAAATCTCAGTTCTTGGAGAAGCCTGAAATGGTACCCATATACCACACTGTATCTTCCTTCACATGATATATACTTAATGAGGTGATAGCTAATTTCATTCCAAGGGTATGGCAGGATTTCTATTCTGACCCGATTTTTGTCCTCCATTTCCTCCTCTCGTTCTAAAAATAGTTTATTCTTTGCATGTTGGATGTTACCCTTATCTTCCTTTCTCCAAGGCAACCCTAAGGGAAGTGTGGTGATTCTGCCTATGACTTCAGGGGTGAATTCTACTAAGAGGCCTTTCACCACAGCAGTGGCATGGGTCCTAGTTAATGGTATGAGTGAGAGAGAAAAGTCTTTGACCACCTCGTCATCGTATCCCCTCATTTTTTCAAAGAAACCCGTCCAATTGTGCCTTGTGAAGACCTCTACTGTAAGAGGGTGTTGATGAATTCTCACAATGTTTGTGGGTTACCTCTTGTTAAATCCCCCTATTATATTTCCTCTGATGATTATGGAGGCTTGTATGGGTCTAATTCCAAATTCTAATGGGTGAGAGATTTTAAATGACAATTTTGCATATAATCCCCCTTGATTGCAATATTCTTAACCAAATGGAAGGTCTTTCTATATTTTTTTGACTTGGAAAATGTGTGAAGGTAGAGCTCCTACCTCTTGGTTACTGCCTGATGAAGGCAACCTTTGATTTTTCCTCTCCAAATGCCCCACTGCCAATCCTATAGATGACTGCCCTATATCCTGTAGGTTCTCCTGTAGGATCCTATAGGTTTTCCTGTAGGATCCTTTAGGTGCTCCTGCGCTGAAAAAATGCTCATTGTATTTCCTATAGAAACTATTTCAAGAGTTGAGAGCAACCTTACTTTGATGTATCCTCGAGATTGTGAATGCCTCCTTTGCATGGGAATCAATGTTTTATTTCCTCATATGGGTGATTGTGTGGGATGGTGTGATGGTGACTGAAGTATGAGCACCCACTTTTGGACCGTTGGTCCCACTACCACTTCATCATTCCTCCTTACCTCGTAATCATCTCCCACTTCAGTCATCCGTAACTTAACCATTTTTGGCTTCATCTCCTCTTTCGCCTGATTTGATTACTGCCACATGTGTAGTGAACTAACTGCATTCTCCTCTTTGACTGGCCGAAGGTGGCCAAGTTAACTGGCCACCTTTGCTTATAAAACCAACTCTTACACAAAGTCATATTTTTTTATCATATTATGCTAACGAGAGAGCTTAGGTGAGATGACATACCTATGGTAAGATGCCTTGATGATGCTGCTTGTTGGAGAATGATGTTCCTATTGTGTATTTGCTGCATATGTTTTTCTTTTTTATTGGCCTCCTTTGATGTTTTTTTTCATTGATGTGCAGCTACTGTAGGGTGATGTTGATGATCCTATTGCTACTGCTGATCCCTGGAGGAGCTTCCTTGAAAATAGGATCTCTATGCTGAAGATGACTACAACTTGTGAAATTTCTTTTTGTGGGACAGGCTGCTACAAGATTTCCTACAAGAAACCTATAGGATGTCCTGTAGCTACCTCTCCCCTAAATTTTTATTCATTTCTTCACTTCTGGAGCATGAGGATTGTTGTCATGGGTAGAGAAGGGGTCTAGTGATTGGTAGGTGAGAGGTATAGCCTTCAGGTATTGTCCCCTTCTCCTCCATTCTTATTCTCTTTATTTGTTTTTTTCTTTTCTGAAAACTGTAATCTTTTTTAAGCTAACCTATTGGATGAATGTAGGGGTAATCATGGTGGAGAGAGGCATGGTGATGAAGCGGTGAAGTAAAGATTTCATTTTTTGACGCAAGCAGGTCATCCCTTTGCTCTAGAGTCACTTTCCTTGGGATTCCCAAGCCACTATAATTCCTACAGGATCATCCTGTAGGTTTTAGGGAATCATGTAGGTTTACAGGGAATCCCGTAGAAAACACAGAAACCATGCAAACTGAGCTAGATGAGTTCATAAATGGAGGGAATGATGGGATGATGAAGAATATGGAATCAAGGAATGAAAACATAAAATGTATAGGTTCTTCTACTCCTCTCGTATTGCTCCGATCCTCCTCCTGCTGACCTGCAAACAACATTTTCAAAGTTTTCTTTTCTTTCTCTTTTTTTTTTAATATCTTTTTGTTTT
>APFE030080746.1:63638-78948 GCA_000404065.3 Pinus taeda
TTTTTTTTTGAAAACAACTAGTCCGCCTCTAAGAGGTTTTCATCCTAGCTACTTGCTCTGGGTGCCTCAAAAGAGGTTTTCACCCAAAGATCTTTTTATACTTTTTTTTTTGACACCATTGGGCCACTTCAAGAGGTTTTCAACTCAACAGTGGGACTCAGGTGCCTCTTGGAGGTTTTTGTTTTGTTTTATTTTTTTGTTTTGTTTTTTTGTTTTATTGTTTTATTGTTTTATTATTTTTGTTGTTTTGTTTTTGTTGTTTTGTTGTTTTGTTGTTTTGTTGTTTTGTTTTGTTTGTTTTTGTTTTGTTTTGTTTTTGTTTTTGTTTTTTTTTTTTAATTTTTCGTTTTTTGTTTTGTTTTGTTTTTTTGTTTTTGTTTTTGTTTTTTGCTTTTGTTTTTTGTTTTGTTTTGTTTTGTTTTTGTTTTTTGTTTTTTGTTTTTTGTTTTTTGTTTTTTGTTTTGTTTTGTTTTGTTTTGTTTTTTATTTTTTAGTGACTTGCTCCACTACCATCACTGTCTTGCTGATGCCATTGATGAATTCTTGCTTTGACAATGGCTTCTTGTAGATCTTCAATCTATGCCCATTAATAAGTAAAGGAATAACCTCTGCATCAATGGTTCTCATCTGCATTGAACCATTATCATGCCATTTCTCTATAACATAAGGCCCTAACCATCTAGTCCTTAACTTGCCTTCAAAATACTTGTATCTAGAATCATACGATAAAGTCCAATCACCTTATTGAAACTGTTTGTCCTTTATGTTCTTGTCATGCCATATCTTCCTTTGAACTTGAGTCACCTCTGTGTGCAGGAGGGCCTACATTCTAAACTCATCTAACCCATTTAGCTGGAGCAATCTCTTTTGTTGTGCCTTGGTGAGATCTAGATCTAGTTGTGATGCCATTATTAAGGTGTTGTATTCAAATTCAATGGACATCAGGGCCTTCTTCCCATAGAAAAACTCATAAGGAGTGAATCTAGTGGTGGTCTTATAGGTGGTATTATAGGCCCAAGTGGCCTCAGCTAATCTATTTTCCCATTCGTTTCTGCTGCTACTAATCACTTTGGTCAGAATGCCCTGCAGCGCTCTATTGGTCACCTCCACTTGACCATTATCTTGTGGGTGATAAGGAGTGGATGTTCTATGTGTGATCTTATGCTGGCTTAACAAATTTTCAATCATGTGAGATGTAAACTGGATCCCTTGGTCACTGACCAGTTCCCTAGGGTACCCAAACTTATAAAATATATTTTCGCTTAAGAACTCAGCCACTTTCTCCTCTGTTGTTGATTTGATGGCCTTGGCTTCAACCCACTTAGTTAAATAGTCAGTGCACACAATGATGTACTTCTTTTTCCTGGATGGAGGGTCAATGGGTCCAATAAAATCCATGCCCCACTTGTCAAATGGCTTGAAAGTCACTTGAGGTTGTAGAGGCATCCCTTGGGATAGGATTTTCCATCCTTTGGTACCGACCACATTGACTAGCATACCTCATCACATCCTAGTGAAGAGTGGGCTAATAATAACCAGCTTGTAGCACCTTGAATGTTGTCTTGTTGGCTGCAAAGTGACCTCCACAAGGCCCATCATAATAGGTCAGAAGGATGTCAAAGACTTCCTCCTCCCTGACACATCTTCTCAGAATTTGATCTGGGCCTAGTTTGCAGAGGTTGCCCCCAATCCAAGTGAATGGGGTGCTCTTCCTCATAATCTTGCTTTTTTGTTTGGAGGACAAATTCGATGGAAACTATGCAGACACCAAGTAATTTTATTTTCCAGCAAACCATGGAGAGAGAAATGAAATGGTGAATAAGTGTTCATCTGGTAACTAATCTTCAACCATTCCTTCCTCCCCTGCAGGCAAAGTTAATCTAGATAAAAACTCTACAACAACATTCTCCTTAGTAGACTTATATATAATAGTAAGATCAAACTATTGTAATAAAAGTAACCATCTACTAATCCGGGCATTCACATTACGTTTATTCATCAAGTATTTAATTGCAGCATGGTCAACATGTACACATGTTTGGTAACCTATAATGTCATGCCTAAATTTATTCAATGAATGCACCATAGCTAGGAGCTCCTTTTCAGTCACTGTGTAGTTTAGTTCGGCCTTTGACATATTCTTACTGATGAAGTAAATGGAATAAGGTAACTTGTCATCTATCTAGCCTAGAGATGATCCTATGGCTTTGTGAGAGGCATCAACATGTATATGGAAAGTAAGGGCCCAATTCTGGCCTCGGAGAATAGATGCAGTGGTCAACTTGTCTTTTAGGGTGTCCAGGGCCTCTTAACAACCTTTTAACCATAAAAGTTCAGAGTCTTTGGCCAATAACCCAAATAAAGGAGAAGCTAACTTGTTGAAGTCTTTAATGAATCTCCGATAGTATCTAGCTAAACCTAGAATACTCCTGACATCCATTTGTTTTTGCGGATGTGGGACCCTCTAGATGATGGTTGTCTTATTTGGGTCCACCTGCAAATGGCCTAGAACAGTCCCTGTAGTAATCAAGAACCCACATTTTTTGGGATTAAGGGACAAGTTCATTTCAACGTATTTGTTTAGCACCTTACCCAAGTTGGACATAGCCTCCTAGAAATCACACGCAGAGGGTGTACAATCATCGATATAAATTTCTACTACATCATGGACTAGCTCAGAAAAGATACTCAAAAATGCTCTCTAGAAAGTGGCAGGGGCATTGCATAGGCCAAAAGGAAGGACCCTATAAGCAAAAGTACCATAAGGAAATGTGAAGGTGGTTTTATCTTAGTCTTATGGGCTAATCTGGATTTGATTGTACCCACTGAACCCATCTAGGAAAGAGAAAAATTATTCCCTGCCAGGCCATCTAGCACTTGGTCAATGAAAGGTATAGGGAAATGGTCCTTCTTTGTTTCTTTGTTTAACTCTTTGTAATCGACACAAATCCTCCACTTCCCATTTTTTTTTGGAACCAACACCAAAGGAGAAACCCACTCACTATCTGAGATAGGGTAAATGAATCCTACATCCAACAACTTTTGCAGTTCTTCTTTGACTATATCCTTGAGAGATCGATTCATTCTGCTTTGGGGTTATCAGACTGGTTTGCAACCTTCTTTGATATAAATGTGGTGAGTACACACCAAGGGGTGCACTCCCTTCATTTCCTTGTAACTCCAAGCAAAGACATCCAAAGTTCCTTTAGCATGCTACACAACTTTTCTTCTTGGTGTATAGAAAGAGGGGTTGATTTTAAAAGTTTTTTCAGGGCCAAATTCTATTGTTTTGACATGGGTAGGGTTTGAATAAGCTAAGCATAGATAAATCTGATGGTATCTCTTGGTTTCCTTTACTACTTCCTCTAAGGACGAGGTGCTGGGAGTTGGACTTTGGAGTATGTGTTCAATCAAATTGTCTTCATTCAGTTGTCCTCCTCCCATGCCTGTTTATAAGGTATAGAGTTAGATTGAGCAGATTTCATCTTCTTCCTCCTCTTCTAGCCATAAAGGTAATTCATGTTCTAGAGATGGTTGAGAAGGAGGGTATAAGACTAACTGCTTGGACAAATGCCCATTTTTGATAATAATATTTCTAGTCCTACAACTGATGAAGGCATCAAAAGTGGCTAACCAAGGCCTCCCAAGTATGAGAGGATAACCAGTAAGCTTGGCCTTAGGCTGGAGAACTAAGAAGTCTGTAGGATACTCCCAAGAGTCAACGGAGATCATCACATCCTCAACAATCCCCTCAGGAGTTACTGTGGAATGGTCTGCAAGTTGCAAGACTATTGTGGTCTTTCTTAACGAACCATGGAGATTGAGCTTGAGCATGATGTACTTAGTCATTACATTAATGGCAGCCCCAATATCAATCAAAGTGTGTGGGACAATGGTGCCATTGATGTGCACATCTACTATAGGGCTACCAAGGTCCAAATACTTTGGACAAATCACCCGCCCCAGCATTAGGTCGAATAGATGTCCAATGACATTAATGGTAGGGGTGTCTCTTTTTCGCCACCCTAGATGTTTTAAACACTTCTCTTTAATCAACTTGTTGTAAATAGGTACATCCTTGATGGCTTGGAGAAGTGGAATTTCAACACGTAGATTTTTCAATTCACCCAGAAGTTCATTCTCTTCCAAGGTAGGCTAGACTGGATGAGTTAATCTCTCAGGAAAGAGTGGTGATTTCACTCTAGGCATGCTTTCCTCTCTTTCCTCCTCACTCTCTCTAGGTGAAGGTTGAGGTTGGTTGTTCGGAAATACTCTCCCAGATCTTAGGTTGATTTCCTGAATCTCCACAACATAAACAAGATAAGATGTCTCTCCACTATATACTTGCTATGCTTATCTATTGTTTGGGTTTAGATTTGGCTGGGTAGGCATTTGAGGTTGTTTAGGTGGAGCAGGGTGTAAAAACTATGTTTGAGTAGGAGGTGAAGGCAATAAAGCTAGAGCATTGTTGTATGGGGGCATCCACCCCTGGGGTGGTGCATTCCACTGAGGCTGTGGCGAAGTATATGGTTGAAATAACTAGCTAGTCGGCTGGGAATGGTACTGAGGTGCAAAAGACCAAGGAGGATATGTATACCAGGAGGGATGAGTAGGGGGCCCCAAGAGGGAATGGATGTGTTCTGGTTAGGGTTGTAATATGCATGGGATGACCCTTGCATTCCCTACTAGTATGGTTTAGGACCATGAGATCTCCTTTGATCTATGTAGTAGAGCTATTTAGTTACCCCTCTGGTTCCCTGATACACAAACTTTAGTCCAGGTAGAGAATGACACTTGTCTATGGAGTGGTTTTCTTCACAAACTGAGCAGATTTCGATCAGGTTTAATGGACATTCATTCCTAGGGTGCCTCCTTGTGCATATAGGGTAGAAGATGGATAATTCTATTTCTTCTTCCTTCTGCTTTCTCTTAATGTGCATAGTATCCATCTGTAGGGTAAGGGTTTGCAGAATTTCACTCTTGAAATCTTCCAACATATTTCCAATTTCACCTTTTATAGATGTGTTGGAAGAGGATGGGTTGGCCATTGGTTGACTATCCCTACATTTTTCCTAGCTACCCTAAAATGATTCCTAAAGACAGTCTTGGTATCTTCATAGGGTAGCTGGTAGATGTCTCCTCCTGCTAGTAGGTTTAGGGCTTCCAGAAGATCTTCCCTTACCCCTCGAAGTAGGACTAGATTCAGTGACTCAGGATCAAGGGTGCACCTGGCCCTTTTGTATCTAAGATGGAATATTTCTTCATAATCCTCTAGGGATTCATCATGCCCTAAGGTCATCCTAAAAATTTCTTCTTTAATTTCTTTGGACCTGCTGTAGTCTTGATACTTGTTGTTGAAGGCTTGCTGCATTTGAACCCATGTTGTAATGTTATACCTAGGTAAACCCATGAAATAACGAAGAGCTGCATCCTTGAGAGTGGATGGGAATAGTTTCAACTTCTGCTCATCAGTGATGTAATAATAAGTTCTTCATATGACAAAAAACTCAAACAAGAAAGTGTCTGGATCTTCTAAGGTCATGCCATGGAAATGAGGAAGAGCAGAGGAGCTTATGTTTTTCATCTTGGTATCCCCATTAGTTTCTCTGATGGGAAAGGAGCCCTAAATTATTTCTCTATCTCCTTTATCATTTCTATTTTTAGCCATTAGGTCAGTTAGAATGGATTCTCCTTATTCTTCTCCCCCTATAGGCTCTTCAAAAATCTCTGGTTGTTCGCCCAAGGGGTCCTCCAATTCACAACTATTGAAGAAGAAGGAAGGTTGGTTGTTTGAAGTGGTGGGGGTATTTGGTAGAAATTTTCCTAAGTTGCATCTATTCCTAGGAGCCATGAAAGATGCATTTTTTTTTGTTTTGTTTTGTGTTTTTTCAAGATTTGAGACTAATTTGTAGAATTGAAATCACAAGCTGAATAGAAACTAATTGCTTGAATGAAATCTTACTTGTATAATGGAAAAGAAAGCAAACTAACTTACAATTACTTTTTGCAGAAATGAAGCTAATAATAGAATGTTAGATATAAGAAATGAAAGAATGAAATAAGAAATCACATCTTACTCAGACACCTCCCTGGCAATAGCGCCAAAAAGTGATGAGCATCAGTATTGCAGCAAGATTGCTGCAACTCTTGGGGCTACCAACTTTATTTTATCAACCCGGGGTTTGTACAAACTTGGAGGCAACAGTGCTGTATACACAAGAAGATGCGATGGGTCCGCTCTTTGTCACTACTAAGATGGTGATAGACCACTATGGTCTTTCAAACCACTCTTCTATTGATTTAGAAGAAGCTTGATTAGCAATGAGAAAAAGGGAATTTTACACTAAATGAAATATTGTCTACTGTAGTAAGGAAAAGACTGAAATAAAATGCTTAAACACACCATTCATCTAACTAACTGCTAAGAGGCTTTGCTTCAAAAGAATGCTAAATTAACCTGTGTGTAATCCTACTGTCCTAGGCATGAAAGTTGAAACATCCAAACATTCTACTGCTATGCATGTAAATGAACATAATAACTCTTTTTCCTTTTTGTATTTTTTGTGTGAAAATGTGAATCCTAACTTCTCTTGGTGATGTGGTAGGTGGATTAGGGATGATGGTGAATGGTCAGATGGTTTGGGAGGTAAGTAGGGGTCTTCTCCTATCTTCCTAGGTGTTTTTTCCACAATTCGGCCTCAAAACAATCCACTACAAGTTGACCTACCGGATGTCCTAATGCTCCTACAAGATCTGACTGAGAGCAAGAGGAGGGGTTTTGAAGGTGGTGTAAAGCTTAGGGAAGGTTAATGGTGACAGAAATGAGGCCAGGGAGTGGCTAGGACTCCTTCAGAGCTCAAAACAGAGTTTGTGAGATGGTTGGATTTGCTCAACAAACTTGGAGAAGTGTTCTTATGGAATGATGAATTTGGTGAAGGACTTAGTGGAAAATGTGATAATCATGGATGGATGAGGTTAGGATGGGGTTTTTGGTCATGAAATCCCTCTGCATTGCTGAAACTCTTGCACTGCATCAATCAATGACATTTATCCATGAATCATGTTAAACAAGAAAGATTTTCAATTAACTAAATAAAAACAGAATTTCATTATCTAGTTGCCTATTTCATGCATGGGAAAACTTGCAGAATAATGTGAAACATTTATGAGATATAATGCAAGGCTAAAGATATCAGAAATGACAATTAAATCCTATTCTTGAAAACTAGTAAAATGCTAGCCTAAGTAACAAAAACCCTAAAATCCATGAGAAATCGGAATTCTGTCTTTTTGGGGCTGCATAGGAGTTCTTTCCTCAAACCATGGTCCCAGAAGGGAGGAGTGAGGCAAAGTCCGCCTACTAACAACCTTTTGATATTCCTTTATCTTACTAAGCTATTGCTAAAGCAATGCACAAATGGAAACAAACTAATCAAATCCACAACTACTTGCAATGAAATAATGCTAAAGACAATTCAAGCATTAATATATGAAATCAACTAAGCATACAAATACAGGAAGAGGAGCCTTTGCTACTAGGGTTGGGCCCTAACCCAAGAGCTTCAGGCCTCTGAGTCAAATTAGTGCTAAATCAAGAAAATTCTCTCTCATTATCATATCATAAAATTACATAACTATGTCTTCCACAAGTCTTGAACTCAAAAAATTCTTATTGCTTTTACATCAAAAATTCGATCCTAATGAGGCTCTAGGCCTCATTATTTATACAACTGAAGTCTCCAAAAACTTCCTTAAATTTAGGGAGGCTTCGCTCCCAAAACTCAAGATGAACTGGCTATTTAACTGTCACTGGCTCGACTACCTTTTGATCTTCATGACTCAGTTGCTTGCAACTACGAGCTAGTGTGATTTGATGGAGGAATATTCGAATGAGTGAGGGGTAAATGAGGAGGATATATATCCTAAAACCTCTCCTCCTTATCTCATTTGATTTTTTTCCCTTAATTAGCCAATATTTCCATGATTTTCTCTCAAAAACCTACAATAAATGCACATTAGTCCACTAGGCATAACATCTCACTTTTACTCATCTCATTAAGAAAAATATAATCAAAATATGTAAGTATTATGAGAAGAGTTTATTTAAATAAGCTTGGAGGTGTATTAAGGTCCATATAGTTACCCAATGATGAGGCTCATCAACTTCTCCTTGATCGCATCCCGAAAAGAATTCCAAGTGGGTGCGGCTGAAAGTAGTGAGGTCGTACTTTAATCCTTCTTCTCACAGTAGGTTTTCCACTAGTCCTTGACATGGGGGATGACTTTGAGAAGATAAAAAGTCATTTTTTTCGTGGCTGGAAAAATCATGAATAGAAAAATATCCTTCTAGCAGATTTAATCATTTAACTACCGCATCTGCATCTATTTGGTCCTCAAATATGGGAATGCCAAAGTTTACTTGTACCTTAAAACAAGTGGAACCTTCAGAGTGGCTGTTGGATGTGGATGTGCCATTGGCAAGAAACCATTAAAGGATTTGGGCAAAGTTATCCATCATCATGTTCCTCTGTTACTTGAGGGCCTACTCGAGCAATAGTTTGATAGGATCTTCTTCTCCCTATGTTTCTTATATTCCCACATGGGTGGTGGTTAGTTCCAGTATTGCAGAAATAATGCTGCAACTCCTGGGGCTTCCTTCTTTACTTTTATCAACCCGGTAGTTTGTAACAAACTAGGAAGCGACGGTGTTGTATGCACAAGTACTAGCTTTTACTACAGGCTGTCACTTGATCAGCTGACACAAGTTTGCTAGGAGCTTAAGCCAACTTATATCAATTCTCAGAAGAAGCTTTAACTGTGATGAAAGGAAACTAACTCTACAGGGGCTATTCTACTTGCAGAAAGAGAATGAAAACTGAAATGAAACATAAACCCTAGTTTATCCACTAACCATATTTTTCGAAGAAAAGAGATGGAAACTAATGAAGCAAGTGCCATTGACTACTGAAAAGGTAAATTGCACTTGTTCAAGCTACTTCTAAGGAGAAATGTGAAGAAATAATCTTTTTGTACTTTTGAGTATTTTTATGTGGAATTATTATGCTTGTGATTTGATTAGTTGTGACTGTGCAGAGGTTTGATAGAAAAAGAATATGGAGTTGGCTTTTGCAAATGGTGAGGAAGGTGTGGAGAGGTCCTAAGGAGCCCCTACTACCCTTCTAAAGACTTCAATTTGGATCAGACTTTGAAAAATCACTCACAGGAAATTCTAGAGGAGGCTGTAGGGGATCTACAAGAGGATCTACAGGAGGAGGTAAAAAGTGGTTTTTGGAGGTTTGAAGGTGGAAAAATGATGGGAAAGGGGGAATGAAGGTTGGATGAAGGTGTTGGGGGGTCTATAACTTTTCAAGGAGGATCAGGGACGAAGGAGATGGTTGGATTTTCTCAAATGGCAAGAAAGCAACTTTATGGAAGAACAACACAGAAATTAGGGCAGATTGGCGAAATGTGGCGAATGAGCTAGGGGATCTACAAGAAGTGAGTTAGTGTTGGATGTTTTATGGAGGAATGATGAGCTGGGATGTCCTACAAGATATCTACACACTTACTTCTCGAAATTGACCAAAGCAAGAACTAAAAAAAGAGTTTTGTCTAGCTTAACCTAATTTCTGACCTAAAAACAAAAAAATGTTGAACAATGCCTTATGAACAGAAAAGCATGCGAGAGAACTATGGTGAAAGGACATAAAATTATCTAAGCAATTAAATTTGAACCAATATCAACTTTTCCCAAATCAAACTATCACACTAGCAGTTGCATGGAAGAGAAAAACTATGTTTTTGGTGGTAGCAGTAGTGCCTTGACCTCAAATCATAGTTCCAATGAGGGAGAAAGGAGATCAAGACCTACTGTTAACCTTTTTGGATCTTTTTCTGTCACTACAACAACTTACCTAAGCAACTTGAAGCAAAAACAACTATTCTAACCATCAAAAGCAACCTAATATAATGAAGTAAAATGATTATATGTAGCAGAAATTAACTCATGACTGGAAACAAAAACATATAAGTACATAAAAGAGATGCTGGGTAGCTTAGGTTGGGCTCTAAATCAAGAGCTTCATCCCTCTGAAAAACAATCAGTGCTGGTTCAAAACTTGGTTCATCTTCATTATCAAAAATAGCAGTAAATGAGCTGAGTACAATGCTGCACAAAAGTGCGAAAATATACTAAGAACTGGCTAAATTATTGAGGCTCGAAGCCTTATTATTTATACAAATGGGGACTCCCAACAATCCTCCTAAAATTAAGGAACTTGGCTTCCTAGAACTGAAGATAACAATAGTCCTACTTGACTTGCTCGGCTGCCCCTTGGAATCATCAATGTGGGCCTTTGTACTCCGAGCTGTTGATGGATGATTCAAGGAAAGGGGTCATTAATGAAGGAGACACCCCTCCTACAAGTCCTCTTCCCTATTTTCCTCGAGTTTGGCTGCCATTTGCTCATAAATTCCTTGTCTTTGTTTAAAATTGTCCAAAAAATCTGCAATAAACATTCATTAGACTACATGGCAAAGTGACTAACCCAATTCACTCTATTGACATAAATGTATTAAAAACATGCACAAAACTATTGAGAATGTGGATTAAATCGAAATAATAGGTAGAAAGAGCCCATATAGTTACCCATTTCTGGAGCTCATCATCACCCCCTACTGAATGGGTTGCTCATCCTCTAAGCAACTAATCTAGCTCTTCATATATCATAGCTTTGATAGATTCCCTAACATCCAAGCCTCTGATGTGTTGTCTTCCTCTGTATCATGGAAACCTACTTTCCTGTTCACTTCCTCCCATTGTTTCTGTTCTTCCTCCTCTTTAACTCCTTCCAACAGTCCTAACAATAGTGTAGGACTGAACTTAAGACCAATCCAGTTGGCTTTCAAGTTTTGCATTGAGTGTTTATATAGGGTCACCCTCCTCATGGCCTCCCTCATTCTGTTTGGAGAGTGATACTCCCTGATCCTTAAGCTATGTGGCAATTTATTCCATCTTCTCATGCAGGCATGAAGGCAGTCATCACCAAACAATCTCACCATATCTTCAAAATGAGAAATAGCTTGTGCTTGCTTGTCAACATAGTCAGTGAGAACTTGAGGATTGGCTGCAAGATGTTGGTGGGCATAGATGAGAGCCAATGGTTCTACTAGTTCGACCCTTATCATTAGGGGCTCACTTAGCTCTTTTGCCATTATTTTCTGAACTTCCACTGCTCTCTTTTCTTCATGGCTCATCCAAGAAGCCATAGACATTAGCTGTAAGTCTCCCAATGCAACATTTGGATCCCATAAATTCATGTCAGGAAGTGCCATGTTGTGTAGGTAAAATTTTGTTAGCTTTGCTTTATCCTCAGTTGAATTATGCTCACATAAATGCATAAACTGACCATAATCTTGAAAATGAGATTGTGCCCCTTTGGGCCAATGCCTTAATTTGGAATTGGAGCAACTGATCTTTGAGATATAGTGCATAGGATTTAGTTGGTTGTCTGCACTACAATGTCTCCATTGCCTAGCTGGCCATGCAGGCTAAGTGGGTTTCTTTTTCCTGCAACTGCCTTTTCAAAATCAGCACTTCAGTTGCTGCTTGAGATTCTCTTTCTTACTGCTGTTTCTTCAGTGTCTCGCTATTTGTCTGTGGTTATTCTTCTCGTTGTTGTTTCTTTGCTGCCTCACTATTTTCCTGGGGTCCCTCTTTTTGATGTTGTCCTTCCAAAATTGGCATCTTAATTCTTCCTTAAGGTTCCCTTTCTTGTAGCAGCTTTTTCAACAGTTCATTTTCTTCTTGTAGATGAGCTCTTCCGATGCTCCCTGTGTGCCTTACCATGCTCAACTCCCTACTGATCTCTCTCAACTTGTTTTCCATGTGCCCTATATCTTCGAATCCTTTAGATTTTGAAATCTACATCTAGGTGTGGGTCCTGATTCTTTCCTTTTCTAGTTCAAATAAAAGAGGTACTGCGAATTTTGGTGGGATGATCTTCCCACCCTCTAGAAGATTGTAATACGAGCCTAAGTTAGGCTGAGGTCCAGGCTCTAGTATTTCTTTTGCCTTACGTTCCTCTTGGGACTGTTCCTCTGCCTTCCTTTCTAGTTTTTTAGTTTCTTTGAGCTTGGCTAGTGTCTCCTGTAGAGAGGTTTGTGCCTCTTGTAGGACTGCTTTATAGTCCATCAATTGGATTCTTTCCTTCGAGGTGGAGGTCTTAGGACTCCCTCTCTCATAGGTGATGGATATTTTGGAAGGAGATTCCTCCCTTGTCACAGTAGGTGCATCCTCAATGATAATGGGTTCTTTCGATGGTGGCTGGGGCTTGCCCACCTTGATTCTGGTGCTCCTCCGAGCTTTGAAATACATCAATGTCTGTCTTTTTCTTTTCATCTTTTACTTAGCTGGAGTGCTCAATGCAGCAAGAACAACTACTACTTCCCTTGCTAGTGTCCCAGGGGACACTTCTTCCTGTTGTTTTTCTTCTTCACCCTCTGTAGTTTTGCCTATGTCTACTGTTTCTGTTTTAATTTCTACTGTCTCTGGTGGTGTTTTCTCATTTTCTTGCTGAGTTTCTGCCTTTCCAGTGGCAGTCTTTTTCTGAGCTATCTTGGTCTTCTTTTTCTCAGCTTTTGTCCTCTTCCTCTTCTCTGCTTTTGATGTTGTTTCCTTCTCTGCCTTAGGTTCAACTGTGGTTGCGTCATTTTTCTCTTCTTCTCTCTATTTTTCCTCTTTTTCTTCTTCTACTTGAATTTTGTGCCTTCTCATGGATTTCCTTTTCAAGTTCATCTTTTTTCTCCTCCTCTTCACTTCTGGATGGACTAAGGTCATCTGTGAGAGTTTTTATGTCATCTTCCCTAGTCATATTCCTGAAAATTTCTCAGGCTATAGGGATGGTGTATGTATGGAGGGCATCCTCTACCAACAACTTAATGAGCCCATGGTGGGCCAGTTGGTCTAGAACCCCTGCATTCAATTTGGTGCCACACTCTATAAAAAATTGGAGAAAATATAGAAGACTGTGTTTTCTAGATGCAGGTAGGTCCATTCCATATCTTAATTCATGCAATAATCTGAAGTGATAACCATAGACTATACTGTATCTTCCTTCACATGAGATATATTTCATGATTTGGTAGCTGACCTCCCCCCATGGATGAGGTATGCTTTTCCTTCTGATCCCATTCTGATCCTCTACAGGATGTTCATCAAGCTGAAAAAATGTATTTTTAGCAACCTGTCCTAGTGGTTTTTCTTCTTTGCTCCAAGCGAGCCCAAGTGGAAGACTTGTGATTCTGCTGATAAATTCTGATGTAAGCTCTATGGTCAAACCCCTAAAACTGACTGTAGCATGTGCTTTTGAATGGGGTCTTAAGGACATTAAGAATTCCTCTGTCACTTCCTCATCATACCCATGAATTCTCTCAAAGAAAAGCATCCAGTTTTCCCAGGTGAAGAGGGCTACCACTTTTGGGTGTTCATGCAATTTGTTGGAGTTCAAAGGCTCCTTTCTTATAAAACCTCCTGTCATGGTTTTTAGTGACTGCTAGGAATGCTGAGGTGAGGAGGAAGGTAACAAACTTTTCAAAACCGAAAACATAGGAATAGCTGAGGTTTGTCTTTCTAGAACTAGAGAGGGAATTTTTCGTGTTCTTATTTTTTCACAACATCAATTTGCAATTTTTCCCTCCCTTCAAACCCTATTTCCAACCTGAATTTACTTCTCGGGCTTTTGGAGGAAGTCAATATCTTGATAGAACAGAGAGTATATAAAACAATATTTTTCTCTCATAGAATAAACAGACTTCCTAATGCAAATTCATTTTTTTTCATAGGCTTGATTTTCTATGGTTGCATCCCTTTTCTTTACAGGAGAATACGGGGAAGAAAAGACAGAATTTTAGTGTAGAGAAGAAAATGGAGAGACTGTATAGAATTCAGAAAAAAACAGGCAGACTTTTGCGCTCACGTTCCTTTCCTTTTTCAACCCAATACTTTGCTTCTAATCCCACCACCTTGTATAGATATATCACATGTAGAGTGGGTTTCTGAGCCTACCTCTTTTCGAGCTCGAATTTGACAAAAGTTTCAAATTTTTCCTCTACAGAGCTGCTCTCTGGCCTTCCTATAGAAAGGCTCTTGTAGACGGTGTTCCTGCTCCTGTAGAATGCGATAATGCTCCTATAGAGCCTGATAAGCATGAGGGTTTTGAAAAATGGCAGAGAGCGGCTGGCATGATGTTTTGAAGGTCGTAGGTGAGTTGCTGTAGTCGATAACTCATCGATGCAAATGAAAACAAAAGGTGGTGGAGGCTTCAACCATAGTGTACTTAAGCTGATGGCATGATCTGCGATGATGAGGTGAGGTTGCAGGATGGGTACGTTATCCCCATTCGGACTGTTGGTCCTACTCCAGTGCCATTATGGTATTTCATGTCACCTGCCCACCATCACTTCCATTATTCCCATTATATGCCACCACTACTACTAATTCTGAGCTTTTCTTCCCGAGTTGACAAATCACACGTGCTGATTGCATCTTCTAAACTGTTGTTTGTATTGGATGAAGCTTGTTTGAACTCAACAAGGGTGGTTTGAATTCGAAAAGGGTGGCCAGTTAGTTGGCCACCAATTTCATTTGATTGCGACCATCTCAATGGTTCATGCAATTCCTAAATAATATTCCTGCAACAGAGGAACATGTTTAGCCACTTACTTGTTAGTCGCTACCGTGCTCTGCATGCTCAGACTTTGGCACTTTGTTTTTTATTGTTGCTGCTAATGGTGCTTCTGGCCTATGAACTTGTGGTTTATGCTGGTGATTTTCGATCAAGGACCACTCCTTGTACGTTGTATACATCTTGGCTGCACTGACCCTACCTCTTGAACTTGTTTTTTAAAGGGATCAGCTGTTACAGGAATCCTGCAGGATTTCCTGTAGCTGCTTCTCCCTCTAGAATTCCTCGTTGATGCTTGAGCAGGGACTGAAGAGACAGCTACAGAAGGTTCTGAAGAAAAGGAGTAACAACTGGAATACATCAGGTAAGAAACAAGTGAAGAATGATGCTATTTTATTCATCATCATTTTTTTTGTTTAAAAACGAAAGAAATAAAATTTCTATGTTTTATATGCAGGAAAGGAAAAGCGAATGGAAATGTAGGTGTGCAGGAATGGAATGGAGAATTAGGAGGATGAATGGTGACAGGGAGGTCCACAAGCCTTCTGGAAAATTTTCTAGCCCTCAGATTCTTCTCTAAAATTAATTTTGGGTTCTCTGTAGTTTTTACAGGAGCCTCCTGTAGA
>APFE030080749.1:0-29119 GCA_000404065.3 Pinus taeda
AATGAACCTGGTTGCCTTGTCCACATCACTGTGTCCATCAACTATGGTATCTTTACCAAAGACAAAATCCAAAGGAGACCTTGGTATGAAACCAAAACAGGTCTCAAAAGGAGATCTCTGTGTAAAAGAGTGTTTTGCTCTTTTGTAAGCATGCTGCACATAACATAAGTGTTCATCCCAAAGCTTAGGATGTTTGCTGCAATATCCTCTGAGTAACTGGATCACTATCTTGTTAATTACTTTTGTCTGGCCATTGGTTTGTGGATGAAAAGTTGTGCTTTTCTTCAGTTGGGTGTTCATTAGCTCCAACAAACTTGATGAAAACTTCCCCACAAATCGGGTGTCTCGATCAGATACAATAGAAGTGGGTAATCCAAAATGAACCCATACATGTTCAAAGAATAATTTTGTAGTTTGTTTAGATGTAATATGTTTATTACAAGGTATCAAAATACACATTTTGTTGAACCTGTTCACATCCACATACAGATAATCATGACCTTTCCTAGGTAGCCCTCCAACAAAATCCATGGAAACACTTTCCCAAGGGTGAGAAGGAACTGGTAATGGAGTGTACAAGCCTAGATTTCTATTTCTGGGCTTGCTTTTAGCACACATAGTACACCCTTTTACATATCTAGAAACTGTCTCATTCATTTTTGGCTAATAACAAAATCTTTGTAGCTGTGCAACTATTTTACTTACCCCAAAGTGACCTAATATCAGAGAAGTGTGTGCCTCTCTACTTATCTTTACTCTCTTTGTTTGTGGAAAGCAGAGTTTCCCACAATGATGCAAGAGTCGGTCCTTCACATGATAATCCAATTCTTCTACCCTTTTGCCTTGACTCAAAGTTGCATATACATCTTTAAAGTCTATATCTTGAGCATATTTTTCAATGTAGCTTTCATGTAGTATAGAATTATGCTTAAGTATAGTAGATACATTTATAATGGGTCTAGATAATAGGTCTGCAACTTTGTTGTGTATGCCCTTTTTATATCTGATGACCAAATGAAATTGTTGTAGAAAACCCATCCACCTGCAATGTCTTGATTGCTTCAACTTAGTTTGGGAGTGTAGATATTGAAGTGGCTGATGATCATTATGTATTAATGTCTCTTTTCCCATTAAGTAATGTTTCCACTTTTTCACACTCTGAACTAATGCATACAATTGTTTATCATATGTAGGATAATTAACTACTACAGGATTAAAACTCTCACAATGATAACATATGGGTTTACCATGTTGTGTCAACACTGCTCCCATGGCATCGTCACTGGCATCGGTTTGGATCTCAAATGGTCTTTGTAGATCTGGCAGTGCTAGTATAGGTGTTGTACTAATCTTTTCTTTCAAGGTGTCGAAGGCTTTCTGTTGTTTGCCTCCCCACTGAAACACCTTGTTCAATCTTGTCAAAGCATGTAAGGGAGTTGCAATTGAGGAAAATTTTGAAATAAACTTCCTCCAATATTGTGCTACTCCTAAGAAGCTTCTCACTTCTGTAGCAGACTTGGGTTTAGGCCAGTTTATGATGACTGCCACTTTAGAGGGATTTATTTTCAATTCACCTCCCCCTACTATATGACCGAAATAATTTAGAGAGGTTTTGCCAAATTCACATTTGGAGAGTTTAACATAAAGTTTTTCTCTTTTCAAAACATCTAATGTCTGCTTAACATGCTTTAAATGTTTTTCCCACATTTTACTAAAAATCAAAATGTCAGCTAGATACACAATAACAAAATCATCAAGAAAAGGTTTGAGTACATCATTCACTAATCTCATGAAAGTAGCAGGGGCATTGGTCAAGCCAAAAGGCATAACCAGCCATTCATACAATCCCTGCTTTGTTTTGAAAGTAGTATTCCATGCATCTTGCTCTGTAACTCTGACCCGATGGTATCCACTGTGCAAATCTAGCTTGGTGAAATAAATAACTTCCTTCAATTGATCTAAAATATCATCTATGCGAGGAATGGGATAATGATTTTTAATTATTATCTTATTCAGTGCTCAGTAATCAATGCACATTCTCCATGATCCATCTTTCTTTCTCACCAAAATGATTGGTGACCCACATGGTGATGTGCTAGGCCTGATGAACCCTTTCTTGAGCAACTCCTACACCTGCTTCTTGATTTCAACATTCTCTAAAGTAGACAACCTGTACATTCCAATGTTAGGCAATGGAACATCTTGCTAAAAAATAATATCATGTACTATTTCCTTTTTGGGTGGTAGACCTTTAGGTTCTTGAAACAAAAAACCATACTCTGAAACAATATTTTCTATATAAGCTTGCTGCTTAGCATTACAACCCTCAAATACATTGGTTTTATTAGGTTTCTTTTCCTTTACAATCATTAGTAAGAATTGTTTCCATGAATTTATCATTCTTTTCATCTGCCCTGAGTTTATGAGAGTATAATTATTCTTGAACTTATGAGCTCTTACAAAGTATTCGATTCCATATTTAACAAGTAGATACTTGTTCTCAGCTCTATAGAAAATATCCTTTCTATCATACAAGTAAGGACTTCCTAAAACAATTCCACATATATCCAAAGGAATTATGTCTAACTCAACCTCATCTATAAACGTTGACCCAAAAGAAAACTTCAGTTTGCACTATCTAGTCACTTTTAGTTGTGCTTTATCATTCAACCATCCTAATGGGTATGGTTTCTTGTGAGGTGTAGTTGCTAATCCCAATTTCTTTACAATTGCTTCAGAAATCAAATTTACTTATGAGCCACTATCAAACAAAGTATCAATATTTTGATTTTTGGAAACAACTCGAATATGGAAAATCTCATGTCTTTTTCTCTCATGTTCTTCAGCAATAACAGATTGAGCATAATTACTCGTAGATGCTTTAGAATTCTTACCTTTTATACCTGTGGCTACAATGATTGTTTCATCTCCCGAGTCTGACCCCAAGTCTTTCTAAATAGTTGTAGCAGTCTTCTTCTTCTTTCCCTCGGACATCTTAGGTCTCAGCTCTGGATGCAGAATCCAATAATGTTCGTCATCATGCCCATCCTTTTTACAGTGAGTGCATGAAGCTTTGCCTTTTTGTGCAGTGTTAGCCTTCCTTACTTTCCACTTCTGCTTTCTTTTCTCCTTGCTCTTGCTTACAGTGGGTTGGGATGGTCCCCCAACTTCTGGATTTCCATTCTTTCCTCTAGCTTCTAGATGAGTAGCTTGTACAGATACCTCATATATACTAGTGGGATTAAACATGAGGATGGTATGCCTCATGTGGCTATGTAGACCACCAGTTTACTTCAAAAGAGTCTCTAGTGAGTCCACCGAGATCCCTAGAATCAATGCTCTCTTTCTAAATTATTGAGTGTACCCTTGCACACTTTGCCCTTTCAACTGCCGAAGAGTTTGCCAACTTATCATGGCTTGTTGCATATGGGCCAATGGATAGAACTACTTCTTAATTGTAGAAACAAAGTCACTCCAGACAGAGATGGTCTTACCATGTCTTTTCATGTCAGCATGGGTTCTGCCTTCCCACCAAACCAAGGCAGTGGCTCCTAGGCGTAAGCTTGCCAGCTGAATTTTGCTCTTGTCTGAGTCGATGTTCTGCACTCTGCAGTACACATCAATTTGTCTAATCCAATTGTCCAACTTTTCAGCATTTAGCTCTCCATCATATATGGGCAAGTCAAATTTAACATCTAGTTTATTCAAAGATGCTTTCTTATTATGCACAGGGCTATTAGGAGGTGTGAGAAAGTTTTCCCCTTTCCCTTTTCCTTTTGAGTGGTCATGGGAATGAGACTCATCTTCTTCTTTATCTTTTCTAGAACCCAATGAATCTTCATCCTTGTGCTTTCTAAATTCCCTATACATTTCTTCTACCATAGACTTTATAGGTAGGAAAATTTC
Organism: Pinus taeda; assembly: GCA_000404065.3. Taxonomy (NCBI): domain Eukaryota; kingdom Viridiplantae; phylum Streptophyta; class Pinopsida; order Pinales; family Pinaceae; genus Pinus; species Pinus taeda. The sequence goes on from APFE030080749.1 coordinate 3,907, forward strand.
TATGAATTGAGGGTCTAGCCCCACAGAACCTTCCTCTGACATTGTCTTTTGAGGATAGACTCTCCCAATTTTAGGATTAGTTTCAACCAACTATCCTCCTAATTTGAGCTTTGATCTAGTGAGCATTCAACAGCTAAACCAACACAAGCTTGTCTAACCTTACAGCCTAAAGCTCTGATACCACTTGATCTGATAATCACCCTATGAGTGACCTTAGTTAAATATTTATTAAATGAAGGTATTATAGACTCATATGTTGGCGTGTGTCTATGTTATTTAAGCAACGGATCGATCAGATTGCCAATACACAGACAATTGAATGGAAAGATAGTAGAGAAGTACAATATGCAAATACAAGAACACAAGAAATTAATAAGGAGTTCACCCTATTCTCCAGGGCTACATCTCTGGTCCAGCTTCAGTGGTGGCCTTATTTTATTGTGTTTTAAGTAGAGAATTACAATGTAGGAGCTCAGTATGAGTCACTTGAAATAGATTTTCTTGGCAGGGTGGTTCTTGGATTCCCAAAGCCACTGGAGTGCAAAGACTTGTTTGCCTACTAGCTTTGTGACCTTCTGGTCTACAATGGAAAGAGCCCAATGTGGTGCTTAGTTTGGACATATCCTCTCTGGGATGGCTTGAATCCCTCAAGCTCTTTGGTGCTCGATGCTGCCGTTGGTCAACTCGACCATCTGTCCTCTTTTGCTTTTGCTTCAATTTCTTTTTCCCTGCGTTCCGTCCTCCTCTCGAGATTCTGGTTCCTCTGTATCTCCCTTGATTGTGTATTCTATCTCTATTCATGGCTTTAAGCCATTATTTTCCATGTCTATTCAGTTCCTCTTTCGCCTCCGTCGAATCGCCTTCTGTAGCTGTGCTTGGAGTTCCCTAGCTCAGCTTCATCATCGGCTTATAGGGAGTGGCCACATGTCCTCCTGCGAACTGTGCTAGCTTTTTGTCAGTTCAATTCTTTGGTTATGTCATGGAATGAGTCTTCCTCCACCGTGGTGGTCAAAACAAACTTCAAATCCCTCTAAATCGTGGCTCATTCCTTTGTCGATTCTGCTTCCCCCATCGGGCGTGATCTTAGCCGTTTGATCTTGGGCCTCCAGATCCGATGCGCTACGCATGTTTCGTGCGGTTAAATTGCTCGACCTTTAGTGTGCTATCAACTGCGGTTTTCTCTCTCCTCCACTTGCCACGCGTTGATTGTTGAGTGGGATCACTCCAATTTCTCCAAAATCACTTACTATTTGAGGGCGCCCCGATCAATACCGCCGATTTTTTCGGAGCACGGGTCCCGCCTTATTGTTTGGTCAATTTAGTGTGTCCTAAATTTCTATATAAATTGTCAATCCGGGAGTCGTAAACTGCTGAAGTGAAGTGCACTATATATGCAAGATAATTGTTTTCTTATTTCTTTGTTGTTTTTGTTTTTTGATTTGTTCTTAGGTTTATCTTCTTGTTGATTCTCTAAGATGAGATGGCAATTCTAAAAATAAAGTATGGATATAAGTATTCAAGGCAATAGTGATCTTTTAAAATAATTTCCAAACTTCAAATTTTCAAAAAGGTTTTCAAACTTGCAATGATGAAATCAATTACTAAGAGAAAATAATGATGTACCTAAATTCTAATTAAACCAAGCAGTGAACTAGTGACTATGAAACCCAGTATCCTTGCTGCTGTATAAAAAGAAAATTGAACTCAAAGCAATTCAAAAACTGAAAGCAAAGTAAACTAAACCATATCACATCAACTCATATTCTGACCCCTCACCATTCGACTTGCTCTGGCTATAGGAGGTAACCGAAAATGACATGAGTAATCTAATCACTAACTTGCAAAATCAAATAAACTAATATAAAACTATACATTCAAACTCAATCCCTCACCATTCGACTCGCTCTGGATATAGGAGGTAACTAAAAATGACATGAATAGTCTAATATCTATATTGCAGAAAAGTAAATGAACAAAGCAAAACTGAAAGAAATATACAGTGCTGGAATTAGAACTAAGAAAACAAATCAGCAGAAGGACAAGATAATTCCATCATGTCATTAGTTATCAAAAAGCTATGTGCACTTGCCTGGGCTATCTATTAGAACCTGAAATGAAAACACTGATCAGTTGACAGTCATTAGAAAGCATAAAAGAAACTATGGACAACAAAAAACATGAATACCATGAGCAATGTAATATATACAAGCAAACAACTATGGCATCAAGAGCGTAAATGAAGAAAACATGAAACTATATAGTAACTACAGAACCTTGGTGTATAGGGGCCCTCTGCAACCTCGGCCAATTAGAAATAAATCATGGATTTGAGCTTAAAAGCAGTGTCTTCTCATATATTGAAATACAGTCATAGCATAAGGACTAAGTCACAGCATGATGGCTTGTAAAAAAAATCAATATTACATATCAAAATCAAGTATATACGCATACGATGATGCTTTATTTATAACAGGAAATAACATAACTAATTCCTAAGATCTGTGCTCGTAGACAGAAATGTGAATGACCATATTCGGAAATCTAGCATTATGGTAGCCATGAGAAATAAATCCAAGGAGGGTGGCTGTTAGATTTGGTCCACGGACAGTCCCCAGGTGTTAGTACACCTCCTGAGATTTAGGATCTTGCCACGCAATCCTCCTCGTGATGAAAAATAGAGTCCTGCCACCGCAAAACTCTTAGTGTTGACCACCGTTTGACTGGCTTTAATCACGGTCCTCTGTGAGTGATTCGGCTGAACCAAGGGGACACATTCCATGTCCACATCATTTGTAGCTTGCCCATGTGGCCGGATTCTCCAGTACACACCTGTAACATAGACTTCAACAAAAAGACTGTGGAAACTGATTCTGGTTGTGGAAAGTGACAAGATTCCGTAGCTGACTGAGCAAAAATCTAAATCAAACAGCAGTCACAAGACATAGTTAGGAAACCGTTTATATGCTCTTTAAAACTAATATGCAAGGATTTGATAGCTTGGAGGTTCAAGTAACTGGAGAAAAGGGCTAAAAAGGTATATAGGGAAGATGTAAGTTTGGGACTCAACACTTATCCTTTAGCGCTTTTTCACTTTTTCGCCCACGGTTCTCCATCTCCCCATGCGTCCAAGTGCTCGGGGCTTCTCCATTTCGGCCTTTTATGCCCAGTGATCAAAATCCACCTCTGTTTCCCGATCCGGGGCTCCCAGGGGCTAATATGGCCTCCCGTGCAGTCTCCATGGGCCTCAGTCAGTGCACTTTGACCAAGGTTCTCGTCGTTCCACACTGGTTGCCATTGCCACTGGTTCAGGGTGTTTTTGATCGCTATTTTGGAATTTTTAGAAGTTTGTCCCAACCTGATACAATCATGGTTCTCTTTAACAATTCTTTTATGGATTAAATTTGGATCAGTGACACAACTGACTCTTACTTCCATCAAATACAAATGTAAATATCTTGTTCTCACTCTTTTTTGGAATATATAATTTTTTTGTCTTTTTCATCTTTAAAGCCTGAAAGGGAATAAAATAATTCCTATAATACAGTGGAAAGAATGAGTGTTAAGGGTAGATGCACCAGTTCTAGGGACTCTAACATTCCTATGCTTAATTCAAGGAGATGAATACTAGTTATCAACACTCAAATGGATGTTCTTTCCATGGATAAAAGGTGTCAAGTTGTAAAGGCTAATAAATGCATGGTTTGCACTTGCAGAAAGGTCATGGTCAAAAGTGGCTTATACATGAGTCCAAGTGAAGCCAACTTAAAGGAAAAAGGGTACAAGTAGTCAATATGCAATGCAGTAGTACAACTTATCACATGGGAACCTTTAGGATATAAATCCATAATGATAGTTAAGAAGAAGATGAATGAGGCTTCATCGCAAAGTCATGGTGAGGATTCCCGAGCCTAAACAATTTTTGCATCATGGGCAACATATGTTAGTGAGGATCTCGGATGTGGATGTATAGACGAGCATTAAATATGATGGGACATGGGTGGGGCGAGGTGGGGCGACACCTGCCTACCCAAGACAAGCCCAATAATTGGTTTCTGATCAACAGATCTCTACATTTGAGAAGCGCAGGGATCAATGGATTTGTTTTAAGTGGTTTCGGATATCATATCCTCTCCTCCGCTTTGGTTCCTACCTCAGTACGCTCCAGCATGCCTCAGACTTCGGCTCTCTTCAATGCCATAGTAATGGCAGATCATAGATCAATAACCAGCAATATGCGATTGTAATCAGATCGCATCACAATATTGGTGGATCGCAAAATGGGGAGACCAAAGGGCAAGGCCTTAACTTATAGTGATATGCGATTGCAATTATATTGCATCGCAATATCGCATCAACAGAAACCAAGGGGTGGAGCCTTCACACTTTCACATGTGCAATGTGATGACGTGGACCCCATGGTGGATCATAGAATGGGGAGACCAAAGGGCAAGGCCTTTACTTATAGCGATATGTGATTGCGATCAGATCGCATTGCAATATCGCTTTGGCAGAATCCTAGGGGCAGAAACCAAGGGATGGAGAATAGGCAGGGGTTGCCTGATGATAGTTCAAGGCCGGCTGTGGCTACCCAGGTATTCATTATTTGGTATTTTTGCTTTTTGCTAGTGTTTCTTGGGTTCTAGCTTCCTATCTGGACTAATCGTCAAGGAACCATCTTACTATTTTTTTGTGGGGTCTGGACTTGAGAAGTGATACCATTTTTGAGGTTTATGATCTCACTGGACTGGTTTCCCCAATGTTGGGGCAGTCCAAATTTTGTTGATACTCTACGATACCTTGGTTGAGGCCTTGTCCTCTTTGTATCTTTCTGTACATATTAATAGATTACTTTTACTTAGAAAAAAAAATATGTTAGTGAGGATCTAACTAGGAAGCCCATGGAAGGAGTGGCTCTACCATTATGTTACGATTTTATAAGACAATGAGTGGAAGTTGTTTGAAAAATGCAACATAATGGGGTCAAACCTATGGAAAAATATTGCAGTATGAGGTTAAGATGCATAATGCAATGGAAAAAGTGATATGTCCTAACGTATATGCCGATATCGAAAACAATACCTGTGACAATAGGTTTACGATCGTGGAATCAAAGTGGTCAAAAAATGTCACAAAGTCTTCATTTACCCTAGAAAACAACCTCCCCCAATGCTTCAAGCCAAAAAGTTAAAAAGTTCATGAAATAATAAAGATAAAAATTATGAACTTTATAAAAGTAGGTTTTAAAATTTTAATATAAAAGTATATTTTGACTCACCAAAATTTCATTTGAAGTTGAGAGTGTTGGGAGCTTGGGAGAAAACTTGGGCAACTCCATTTCACCAATTTCCTCTACCAATTCATCAACCAAAGCTTCCAGGTAATTCTAAATTCACAATCTCATCCATTTGATTACATTTTAAATGGATTCATTTTATTTTTAAGCGTAGGATTTTGTTTTAGAAATTGCCTCTGTGTGTCAGGATGGCTCTTTGGAAACCACATATTAAAATCCCTACGCGTGGCTTTCCAAAGTAAAACTCACGTGTATACATGACTATCTCTTAATAAAGTTGTGTATGCATAGAGAAGAATGAAAAAATTGATTTCTAATGGATAAATTCTCTCAAATTTGAAGGATGGAAATTGTTTGGAGAGAGACGGAGCACAATGATGTTGAAAATGAGGTTTTAAATGGTCCTTTCGCATTGGATGCATTGAGAAGATGCATATTGCTCAATTTTTTTATGATTCCAAATATTAAAATCCAAACTCGATTGTTAGAGATTCTTATTCATTACTGGGATCCAAAGAAAGATCTCTTTATGATTGATCACATGCCCTTACAGATTGAGGTGGAAGATATTTACTTCATCACAGGACTTTCCTAAAGAGGGGAAGTAGTTGACCTAAAAGAGAGGGCCCAGGGAGGCCTAAATGTTTTAGATTACATAGGTCTCTACTGTACACCAAAGATAGACAAGGTCAGGTTACAGATTCTGATAAAAATGTAGAGAGCCTAATAATTAAAGTTATCCTCTTTACCATTGTCAGGGTAGCAAGCTCAACATCACTACATCAAGCCTCTCGACCTGCTGTGTTCTTGGCAGTAGAGTTCCTTCATTCGGTAGTTTTTTATTGGTGCACAATGCTCTTGGTCTTCATGAAGAAGTAATTGTCTTCAGTGAGACAAGGGAAAATGAAGAATTTTGGCTATGGCAACATACTTTGTTCATTTTTCTTTGAGAGAGTCCCAACAATTTGACCCAGAGCATCTACAGCCATTAGTAGTCCCAGGGATCTGAGGATGGCTAGATGGGTAGACTTAAGAAAGTGACTTGGTGGAGGTGAAGTCACCTGAGTAGTGTTTGACGACAAGTTCTTCCTTTGGTGGGAACAACAAGTCGTAGCTATAGATGGCTACCCTTATGTAGGCATAGATTATAGAGAGGACCTGTATCTGGCACTTCCCGAGGGTGTTGCATGGTGTTATATTGATAATTTTTTTAATTTTTATGTTATTTAATGTTTTTTTATTTATTTTAAATATGATCTTAAGAAGTTAATATTATTTTTTCGTTGAACAAAAATATTAGAATATTATTTGATCATGATGTAGATGTTGAACCAGTGAGACACGAGGGACTTCCTAGGCATAAACATCATGGAAGAGACACATAGAGAGAAATAATAGAGCTTGAGAGAGTCCTTCATGCAGTCCAGAGGAACTTGGAGAGTTTGAATTGCTAGGTTCCTATGGAAGCCCTAGAGGATCTCCCTAAGGCCATTCAGAGATGAGTGGTAGGAGTACCATAGGAGTGGGTGTGGATTTTCGGATGGGTGGCAAATGCCATCATATTTTTCTGAGATGCTCATCAAGGGAAAGGCCCACAGACTTAGATTAGATGACTGATATTTTTATGGACATGATTGGGCTTAAGCCCTAATTTTGCAGATATTTGTCCACATTTTGTAACATTTTGGACATATTATTCCTATCTATATACAAATGGTTTCATGATGATTTGATCATATATACAAATGATTTTATGATATTTTTGGTTTTAATGTGATGAGTGATTAATGTGCCAATCTAATGCTTGATTAGCTATAAAATAAGAAAGTGAATATTCTGATCATGGAATATGAATAGAAGTAATAAAATTAAATTCTCTTTGTAATAATATCACTCTCATAAATTGGCGATGTAATAAAGTATCTCTCACATGATACATGTTATTTAATTGAGACACCACCAATTATGAATCCAAATAAACGATTAACGATTCAATATCAAAATATATAGCTTCAGATAGTAAATTAATGACAACATTGTATTCAACCATATTTTTGGAAGTAACACCAATACATATGGCTCTTGATACAAAAAACTAACCATATGGATAATATATTTGCCAAGCGACGGAAGCTAAGTTCTGAGTATGTCTACAAGCACCATTGGAAAATCCTAGATGCACCAAATCACTTGTCAAAACATGCCAAGGAAGATAAAAAATATCAATATCACCATGAGATCCATAGACAGAAACACACAACTATGTAGAATATTTACAAAACAAAGAAAATTATAGGCAACAACCTTCACATAATACTTCTTAAGATAGAGCCCATTTCAGGGCTTCGACAACACGTTTCCATCAAAATCAACCAACTCGTATGCACCCTTCCTCTAGATATTTTTGATGATAAATGGACCATACCACATGGGTTTGAACTTGCCTGCCCCCAAGGTGGCCTTTTCTTGGTCATAGACTAGGAAAAGGTCACCTTCATAGAAAACCCTGGGACACACAATCTTGTCATATTAGTCCTTTACTCTCTTTTTATGAGCTTCATTCATTGTGGTTGGATCCCGACACTACTCATTGAGATGTTCTGAATGAATAAGATTTTGTTCAATAATGGAGGTGTATGGAAGAAGTTGAACTACTAATTTAAGAGATGGGATCTCACATGCCATAGGGAAGATTGATTCCAAACCATAAACTAGGTTAAAGGGAGTAAAACCCATGGCAATCTTGACAAACATTTGTTATGCCCAAAGTGTAGATATAGCATGATGTGTTAGTTGGATTTAGATTTATTGATTGTCCTTTGCATGATCGTTTTGAGGGATTTATTTATGGCTTCAACTTATCCATTAGCTTTAGGGTAGTATGGAGGCAAATGATCCTGCCAAAATCCCAATCTTAAAGCCAACTCAGACATCATCTTATTCTAAAAATGACTACCATGATCAGTGAAAATATCCCTTGGAATACCAAAACGTGAAATGATTTGGTTGAATAGGAAAATAGCTGCTCTCTTACCATCATTATTGAAAGTAGGCATAGCTTCGATCCACTTCATAAAGTAGTCTACTACTAAAATATTTACTTTTGACCCTTAGCTGAAGCTAAGTTACAAGTCATAAAATCATTACCCCACTTAGTGAAAGGACCAATAGTGATGACAGGGAAAAGCGTAGCTGGGTGAGTGCACATTTTCCAAGTGTATACCTAACAAGGATGGCACTTCTTGACTTCTTCAATGCAATCTTTGAAAATATAGGACCAAAAATAGTCTGCACGCAAGATGTTTTGGGCTATATAAAACCCAAAATAGATGACTTCTATAAGATCCACTATGGTAGTCATTTAGAATATACTCAACTTCTTCTAGGGCTAAACAAGGCCTAAGGATTGAGTCAATCCCACGATGATACAAATTGTCACTGATAATAATATAATTTTCAGCTAGGTGTCGCAATTCCTACATTCATCCTTCGAAAAAGTCTGAAGGGAACTTGGAATTCTGGAGATATACTATGATGTATCCATACCAAGGATAATATGAAGAGATTAAGAAGAGATGTTCATCAAGAAATGACTCTTCATAAACAACATCCTCTTCACAAGGAAACTCTGAAATCAATTCCACAAGTAATAAAGATTTTTTAGACTTGGCTGACATAAATTCGAGATCGAATTCCCGAAAGACAATGGTCCATTTATTATACTTCCCCCAATCGCTCACCTCCTAAGGACAAACTGAAATGGGTTTCCATTGGCCAACACAATTTTTTTCTAAGGAGAATATAATGATGGAGATGCTGGAAAGCATGAACTGCTGCCAAAGCCAATTTCTCTATATGAAAATACCTAAGTTCAGAACTGACTAAGCCTCGACTCAGATAATAAATCACATTCTATCTAAGAGCATCATCTTCCTGAACCAGAACCATACCAATGGTTGATTCTTCCATAGTGAGATATAAGAGGAAATCCCTACTATAATAGGGTGGACTCAAAAGAGGAGTAGAAGTAAATGCCTTTTTAAAAACATCAAAGGAGCACTGAGTGAAATCATCTCAAACAAATGGAACTCTTTTCTTCAGTAATAGCATAAATCCTTTCATAATATCGACATAATTTACGATAAATCTCCTTAAGAAAAATTATTTTCCTTGGAGACTCTGAAGTTGATGAACAATCAACAGGGGAGGAAATTGAAGTATTGCCTCAACCTTGAAGGGATCAACACGGATCCCTTCATTGGACATAATGAATGTTATGAAACCAACTCACAAAAACATAGAAAATATAGATCAATGCCTTAGAAATCAGCCTCTTTGAGGGGGAAACCTCCTTTACATTACACAAATGAACAATTCTTGGATGATACAAATGAAAAGACCTCCTTTCTATATATAGGAGTCTAAGGGGTCCCAATATAGTTAGAGCCTACATAATAATAATGTTGTAGGGGCAGAACAGTAACAATAGTGGGCTTCTATGGGGCATAATAATAACAACATGGGGACTACATGGGGACAATAATACAATAAGGGGGTTGCACTAATAACAATAAGGGGGTTGCACTAATAACAATAAGGGGTTACACTAGTAGTATAGGGACCTAACATGCCCTTCTCCTTCAAAAAGTGTTTTCTTCAATGCTTGAGTAGTTATGGATGCTTTTGTATAAAATTTACATCCTCCCATGTGGAATATTCAGCAGGTAAGTTCTTCCACTTGATGAGATACTCTGAAATTGATCGATTTCATAGCTGTAGGGTTCTTATTTCCGTGACTGCTTCAGGTTCCAATATGATTTTTCCTTCCTCGTTAAGTTCTGACAATATTGTTTGATCTGGGAGATTTTCACTTATAAACTTCTTTAAGCACGAAACATGGAAAATTATGGCCACTCGAGAAGATGCAGGAAATTCCGATTTGTATGCCATAGTGCCAATATTTTGTAGCACCTTGTAAGGACCATAGTACTTTGGTGATAATTTATTATCCTTCTTATCTTGCTTGAGGGACATTTGTTTGTATGGTTGTATTCATAAAAATACCCAATAGTTTATATCAAAACTTCTTTCACTGCGATGTTGATTTGCTTGTTGTTTCATTCGATTTTTTGCCAAAGTGAGGTTATCCTTTAAGAGTTGGAGAACTTGTTGTTATTGTTGAGGCTTTACCTTAACACCTTCATGATATACAATATGAACCAATTATTCCACCTCTTGTATTCCAAAGAAAAATTTGGAGGTTTTTGCATATAATTATTTCTCATCCAATAGTCTGAGCACTTTATAAACATGTTGAACATGATCTTTCCAATACTTGTTGTACATTAGTATATCATCAAAAAATACTAACACAAATTTTCTAAGGAAGGGTTTGAAAATGGAATTCATCAAACCTTGGAATGTATAAGGTGCACTGGGAAGGCCAAAAGGCATGACCAAAAACTCATAATGACCCTCATGAGTTCTAAATGTTGTTTTCAGAATGTCTTCAGTCTTCAGTTTGATTTGATGATATGTTGTATGAAGGTCCAACTTGTTGAAGTAAATTTCTCCATGCAATTCATCCAATAATTCATCAATGAGAGGAATGTGAATTTTATCTTTAATAGTGAGTTTTTTGAGCTCTCTATAATCCAAACATATGCGCCATGGTCCATCCTTCTTGTGCAACAATACTATTGGAGCAGAGAAAGAACTTTGACTAGGTTGAATTATACCATCGTCTAACATTTCTGCAACCATACATTCAATTTCACTCTTTTGTGCAAAGGGATATCTGTAACGCCTAATGTTTGGAGGAACACTTTGTGGAAAATGCATAGCATGATCATGATCACAAATAGGTGGGAGGCCTTTGGGAGTCTCAAATACCTTGGAATGATTGTCCAAGACTTTTTTGAGATCTAGAGAAATAGATGATTTCGACATGGGAACCTCTTGTGAACATAATTGTGCAATTACGCCACATTATTCTTCCTTTAGAAGCTTTGTCATGCCATTAGAGCTGATTATATTTCGTAGTTTCCCTACGATACCCCTTAATTCAACTTCCTTTCCTTTTGAAAAAAATTCAATAAGAGTTCTTGAAAATTAAAAGTTATCGTATCCAAAGATTGTAACCATTCAACTCCTAGTACAATATCAACACCACCCATTGGAATGGAAATCATTTGACTATTCAAAACATGTTCTCCCTTGGATATTTTTATACTATGGAACCTTCACTTGACACTCTGGTGTTGGATATAGGAAGCAATTAAATTCCTTAGCTATCTTACAATGAATAAAATTATGGGTACTACCTGAATCAATCAACACTATTACATTTTTCTTGTTGACATGTCCTTCTATATTGATAGTTTGAGGAGTTTTAATTCCTGCCAATGAATTACAATATATGGTCGGATTCATTTCTTGATGCTCGATGTGATCTTTCACTTCTTGAACCTTTTTCTTCGATGTCCTTCTATCTTGAGATTTTGAGGAGTGGTAATTCTTGCCAATGCTTTACTGAGGTTGATTCCTGGTGTATATCCTCTTTTTTTTATGTTTCTTGATCCTTTTATTCCTCCTCTTCATAATCTATGTAAAATAATTTCTTCTCATCGCACTTATGACCTTTAGTGTATTTTGTATCACAAATGTAACAAAGCCGTTTTTCTCTTTTTTATTCCAATTGTTGTGGTGTAAACCTTATATGTTGTGGAAGGCTAGGAGAAAAAACACATCCATATTTATAGTTGTGAGTGGTAGGATTCCTTGTTTCCATAATTCCTCTTGCAAATTTTCTTGCCAACCTGAATGCCTTCTCCAATGAATCAGGTTCCCGAAGACGAACCTCATGTTGAATGTTATCCTTTAAAGTCCCTATCAAGGCATCAATCCTTTGCTTCTCTAGAATATCATTCACCCTTACATTCAATTTTTGGAAGTCCTCAGTGTGCTCTACCATTGAACCCTTTTGTTTGAGATTTATCAATTGGCTAAAGAAGGTGTTGCTCTTTGTATCCTCATAATGTGCTATCATTTCCTCCGTGAAAATTGACCAAGTGACAAGTGGTTTACGAGAACAAAGCCCTTTATGCCATTAAAATTGATTCAATTCTAAATATAAAGATGCAATATGTACCTTTTGTAATAGTTGTACATCACGTAGATCAAAATATTGTTCCATCTGTAGTATCCAATTTACTGGATCATTACCATCAAACTTCCTCATATTGCCTTTTCTTGATTTTAGGAGCTCGATATTGAAACGACTGTAACTATGTAATTTCGTATCTCAAAGGTCTGAAATTAATACCTGCAATAGCCCTGTTTGTCGTCTTTCCAATGCCACCAGTCTGATCCAAATTGGATTCTCCAAGAAAGAGTTATGTCCAATCTCCCAAGATGACCTTCTTATATACCTTTTTAGTAGAGCGAATTTGTACGAAGTGCCATGTGTTATTGTTTTGACCTTCGGACCTAAAAACAACACCCAGAAATGTAAAGTCCAACCTATTTCTATATCTTATGAAATTTTAATCGATGCTCAGAGAGAAAATTATGACGATTTTACCTAGGTCACATATTTGGGATGTAATTCAGGAACCTATAGAAAACCCTAAATTTCTTGGATTGTATCTCCGCAAATATAGTAAAACCAGATTTGAGATTTGGGCCCGAGCTTTACCATGATTTCAGCTCAAATGAGTTTTAATTCTAGAGTCTGAACCTTCATAGAAAACAAATTATAGCGAACATTCCACGATGACCAGTTTGAGATGGAATTTTCGAGCTTGCAAAAAAACTAACTTCCTCAGATCATATCTTTGAAAATATAGCGAGACAAGATTCGAAATTCAGACCGGAGGTTCAGAACAATTTTAGATCAAATGAGTTTTTTTTTTAGCTTCCGAAGCTTTGTATAACAAACATTATATCAAAATTTCCACGATGACCTGTTTGGAGTAGTGAAACCCTAGAGTCCAAAGCTCTGATACCAAATGTTATGAAACCATCTCACAAAAAAATAGAAAAGATAGATCATTTCTTTAGAAATCAACTTCTTCGAGTTGGAAACCTACTTTACATTACACAAATGAACAATTCTTGGATGATAAAAATGGCAAGGCTTCTTTTCTATATATAAGAGTTTAAGGGGTCCCAATATAGTCAGAGCCTACATAACAATAATATTGTAGGGGCACAACAATAACAATAGTGGGCTTCTATGAGGCATAATAATAACAACATGGGGACTCTATGGGAGAATATTATAATAAGGGGGTTGCACTAATAACAATAAGGGGTTACACTAGTAGTATAGGGACCTAACAATGAATCCCAATAACTGACCGAATGTGACAGTAGAAACACATTTATTAGGGTTCTGTTATCACTCCAAAATTTTCTCTAAGTTGTCAGAGAAAAGAAATGATATAGGTAACCACAAACCACTTTTGGAGATCAGGACCTGGCCTTCCTAATCTTAGAGAGGGCTCTCTCTTTATGATTTAACTTTGTTTTAGTTAATTAATTTTAGGCTAGTTATGATTGTGCTTGGGTTTTTTATTTGAATTTAGGTGGTGGGATCACTTACTTAGATGAAAAGGGTTGTCTTTGACCATTGGGCTATGGGGTCAAATGTTAGACAAACAAGACTAGACTAAGTTCTAAAAATAGTTTCTAGAGGGCAAGATAGAGGAGTTACTACAAATCTCAAAGGCTTGAAGGTAAAATGGTTTCCAATCGGATCCACAGAGCAATTAAGGGTTCTCAAATCTAGGTATCAGAGGAAAACATATAAATGACTAACTGTGCAAAACAGAGTGTACTTAAACAAATTTTGAGTTAAATTTCCGAATAATTCGTTCAAATTTAGATAACAATTAATTTTATGAAACACACAAGAAGGTAACAAAATCAGACAAAGAATATACTTCATTGCAATAGCTCATCTCATGAATCCTCTAGTGCAAACTTTTTATTACTTGCTCCACTTTGTTGACCTGAAAATTGGTACAATCACCCTTACATTTAAGATCAAAATATCTCTACAAATGTATAGCAATCCACACTAAATACTTCGAATCGTGAAGTATTTATACATAAAGAATTTACAAAATATCTCAAACTGCATTGAGAACTAATCTAGGAAAAGGAAATATCTTCATGCAAGAAGATAGAGACAACTATTGAAATGCTGTTTGATGTCCTTGTTATTTAGGTTCTGTTGGCTTTTGGTCTCTGATCTTTCGCCCTTTAACCTACTTGGCTATTTGATCTTCATGTTGGATGTCATAATTACTTATGACCTTTCATCTGATACACTTTCATCTGTTTGTTTTTCAACTTTATGCTCTGTCACCTGCTTTCATCCTTACCTTTTACTATAAATATTATTCACTCTTTCATTTTTCTGTGTTTTTAGTAAAAATGATTTCTACTATTTAGAATAAAAAATGTTACTTGGAGAGTAGTTTGTAAGAATCCTTTGCTGTGTTGGTGAAAATAATTTCATCTTTGTTTTTAACATTTACTGTGTAAGTTGTTTCCTTCTGCATATGATAATTGTCTTTTTATTCTGAATAAAGCTTTATGAATACATTTCCTTGCAAATCTTGGAGTAAACAGGCTTTGGAACTAGTATCAAAATTGTTTATCCAAGTTCCTATTCTGCTAATCACCTGTAGAGTAAAACAATTCGTTAATAAAATCGAGGTCTACGAGGAGGTGACAGAAGGCTGTATTTGAATTGGGAGGAACTGTGGACGGAGTCCAAAGCGTGTTCGCGAGGTAATCCATGGTGAAATTTGGTCACAGAGGCTCAGGGTGGCGTAAATGGCTAAGGAAACTTTCAGTGAAAAAATGAGTGAAAAGAGTGAAAATGAGGGTCTTCGGGGTTTTAATGGGTAATGGCTCTAATTGGCACAAAATTTCATAATATGAACAATGAGTGATTTCGGCTTTAGCGGCGAGGTGGTTTTGGAGGCCATCACACTGCTTTTGGCCATTGGATGGTATTTTCATGAGAGCACGTGAGTTAGCATGGAGCTGCCACGTAACCAAAAGGGGCCTGGGCAAAACCAAGAATCACGTGTACTCTCGAGCTGGTAAAGGTTGGACGTCGGGAGCGCGCAATATGGATGCGCGCCATCACATCTGGGATTGAAAGATCTAATGGCTATCGTGCGGTGAATCCGCACGGAGGGAAATTAGGTGGAGATTAGTGGGGCCTAGGGGTTAATTACACTTAACTTGTAATTATTTAATGAATAAGTGGTGCGGGTTAAAATTATAATGCACGGGTTTGATATAGTGGGACCGAGGTTAAATGCGGCAGGGTTTGTTAATTACACCGAGGGCAATGGGTTTATATTGGGAAAAAAGGTGAATTTGTGCAGTTAATTTAAATAAAGCGGGAGGGAGACAAAACTTAGGAAATATGGCGTTTTATGTTTTAAAAGGGTTTTGGGGAAATGTAGGATTAAGCATGATAAATGTGCTTACGCTTCAATCAACTTTGTAATTCTGCAACCTTTCTTCTAGTTACCCTTTACTTATCCTAACATTTTTTCTTCACTTTATCGAGTGCATTTAAGCTAGAAAACCCTTTCTTTCCCTTTTCTTTTGAAAAGTAAACTATCTAATTCTAACCTTATATCTTCCAATGGCTCAGAATAAGCTTATGAGCACATTTTATTTCTCTACCTAACTACTCTTCTGCAAAGATTAAACAATTTGGATAGATCTTTATTCTCTATCTATAAACATGAAATTTAAAACATGAACTAGTCAAGATTAAACAGTTTGACTAACATGGGTTGTAGAATTTATGACAAGCTACGCGCAACCATTATTTTGTACAAGATAGTAAAAATGAGTGGCACTTAGAATTGTACACTTTCATGATCTATTTTTGTTTGGGGTTCATATTTTTTGACATTTTTGATCTTTTCTTATTCTTTTTGTCCTTTGATATTTCTTTTAGGACATACCCTCTTTACATTTTTTAATTTTTAATATGAAAAAAATTTTACAGAATGAAAAATTATGTACAATATTACTAGACTAACCATAGACAATTCAAAATTATGAATCCTATTATTATAGGACCCTAACAGTGGCTCCACACGGGGATGATATTTCCTGGTGAAATGTCAAGAACTTCAAGATCAGTAGCCTTTGAATTGTGACTGTAGTTACCTTGTAAACTGTTCTTCTGTGATTTCTACCTTATTGTTACTTATGATGGTGAAACCTTCAAAGCTTAGGGCCTTCTCTCTGGGCTTCAGCTTCAAATTGTCACCATCCAATCCAATCTACACTCTGCAATGTTATATACAATGATCAAAGTAAAATGAACTATGATTAATCAGTGGAAAAGTAATGCTTCAACATTCTACCATTGACAAGTCCTCCTGGTAGATCTGATCCATCTATCTCTCTCAAGAAAAAAACATTATTACCTCTGTAACCATAAATGACAAAAGGCCCTTGCCATAAGAATTCAAATTTTCCATGTTTGCCTTTGTCTTCTCTTCTTGAATACCACTTAAAAACTTTATCACCTATGTAAAAATCATCAACTTTAGTCTTTTTATCAAATACCTTTTTGATTTTGTCCTGGATTACTTGTGATTTTACATATACTTCTTCTTTGGTCTGCTGCAAGTGTATGGTCTGATTTATCCTTCTCTAGATATCATTTGGTTCCACCTATAATTCCTGGATGATCTTCATCACTGGCACTCCCAAAGATGATGGAAAAAAAAACATCCATCCCATACACTAACTGATAGGGAGATGTGCCAATGGAATTATTGGTAGTTAGTCTATCTGCCCATAAGACATTGACCAAGTTTTTGTTCCATGTCTTTTTGTTGTCTTCCAGTAATTTCTAAATGATATTGACCAGGCTTTTGTTAGAGGATTTTGCAAGTCCATTACCTTGAGGGTAATAGGCAGAGGAGTGTCCAAGGGTGATGTGATATTTGTTACATAAATCTATCATTTTCTTAGATTTAAAGGCAACTACATTATCAATAATGAGCTTTTGGGCGCATCCAAATCTTGATAGGATATTATTTTCTAGGAAGGAGATAATGACAGTGTCTGTGGCTTGTCTAGAAGGGATGGTTTCTATCCATTTGGTAAAATAATCACTAGCTATCAAAATCCACTTATGCTAGGCTGAGGAGGCTGGGTGTATTTCTCCAATGAAGTCTAACCCCCATTATTGAAATGGAATTTCAGTGGAGATTGGTTTAAGAGGCAAGGGTAAAAGTTTTATTTTTCCCTCAAATATCTGGCACTTATGACAGAAGGTCACATGTTTCTTAACATCTGCAAACATGGTGGGCTAGTAAAAACTAGCCCTCAGAATTTTTTTAACAGTAGTCTTCCAATACAAGTGTCCTCCAGAATCCCTTGCATGAAGTCCTTGCATAATTTTATCAGCTTCATCTTTCAGGAAACAATTCAAAAGAATACCACTAATGTCTTTCCAAAACAAAGCATTATCTATAATACAATATCTTAATGACTTCATTTTCAAAAATCTAGGTTTATTTCTTGTTAAAATAGGAGGAGCTTGTAAGTTTAGTAATACAAATATGATATCTACATACCAAGGTGAATTTGCAAAAGGTTCACTGATCTGTGGAGTCACCATCTCTTCCTGATCATCAAGGGCACCAATGAAATTGATATCTAGGGCTTGACAGTTCGATTCAGCCATGAATTTGCCTAAACCTTGGCCTTTGATAAGTTTAGTAGGCTTTATTTCTATGTCATATTCCAATATAGTGGCAATCCATTTGCCTCTCTTCCCTTCAGGCCCATTTTGTGCCAAAATGTCCTTAACTACTGAATTTGGAACATAAGCAATAATGTGAGAATACAAAATATAGACTCTAAAATATTTTGTAGCCTTTACTAAAGCTAGTGCTTGTTTTTCCATAATGTTGTATTTGAGTGTGACATATCTTAAGGATTTACTGAAAAATGCAATTGGTTGTTCATATCCCTAGTCATTCTTTTGCAGCAAGACTATTGCAATGGCGTGTTCTGAAGCAAAAGAAAAAACTATAAAATATTTTTGAAAATCAGGACTTATAAGGATTGGAGTTTTGGTTAGGGCTTCCTTGATGGCTTCAAAAGATTGTTTGGCCTCCACTGTCCATTTAAGTGCTGAATCCTTTCTTAACATGTTATTTAGTTCTCTAATTAATTCTACTAAATTTGAAATGAATCCCCTAAGGAAATTATTTTTTCCTAAAAATGACTGCAATTCTCTGATGTTTCTAGGATGGGTGATGGCTAAAATGGCCTCTATTCTAGCAGGATCTATTCTAATTCCATATTTAGATATGATATGTTCCAATAGCTTTCCTTCTTCTAAACCAAAGAGTGTATTTTTGGGGTTTAAGGAAATACCAAATTTCCTGCATTTAGTGAAAACTCTTCTCAGGTGATCTAGATGTTCATTGTTAGATTTAGAAAAGACTGTGATGTAATCTTGGTATACCACTAAGAAATCATGTATTTCCTTGGCAAAAGCTATATCCATAGCTCTTGGAAATGCTGCTCCTGCGTCGATTAATCCAAAAGGCATATTCAAATACATGAAGGTACTCCAAGGAGTAGTAAATGCAATTTTGGCTTGGTCCTTTGGTTGAACTAAGATCTGGTTATATCCAGCGAATCCATCAAGTAAAGAGATTCTAGATGAGCCTACTACCATCTGAAGGATATGGTCCATTTTTTTGTAGAGGATAGTTGTCTTTTAAAGAGACCTTGTTTAAACCTCTGAAATCAACACAAAGTCTGATTTCTCCAGTCTTTTTCCTAGTGGTGAATAAGTTTGAAATCCAATCTGAGTGTCTAATGGGATCTATAATTTGGGCATCATACATTCTTTTAACTTCTTTCTCAATATATGGCATAAGAACTAGATTAATCCTCCTAAGTTTATGTTTAAAAGGCTTATGATCATCTTTGAGAGGTATTTTGTGTTGACTTATGCTGGTGTCATAAGACTTCAAGTATTCATAACTCCATACAAATACATCTTGGAACTCTTTAAATAGATTTATGTATTTTACCTTTTCCTCTGGAGGTAAGTTTTTTTATATTTTAATGAGTTTTGGTTTTTCTTCAGTTCCTATGTTACATTCTTCTATATCTTCTCTCAAAGGTTCCATTTTTGGTTTCCTAGCTACATCGTTGGAATCAAACAAATCTTCTAAGGGGACTAATCCCTTAGGAAATAAATTATTTTTAAGATTAAGGATTCAAGACCATCATTCATTATTTCTTCTATTTCTACATTTTCTAAGTTATCTACTTCTAATTTAGTGAATGTAGTGGGTTTACCTATATCTAAAATATTTACATCCATCCCACTATCTATGTCATTGTCTACTGTAAAGTCTGTATCTATTTTGCAATTTGAAACTCACCTTTAGCATTCATGAAGTCATTAATTTCAGAATCATGTGAGAAAATTTTCCAATACTTCAAATTGTCTGGTATGACAGGCCTATGTCTCACTTCTGCAGTGTATTGATGGTTGGGATGAAAGGGAAATTTGCAGGTACTAGCAAAAGTGGAAAGACTGTGGGCTTGCATGTTTTGTTTTATAGGAATGGCAACAAAGTTTGTTTCTAGGAGGTCTTTGATCAAATCTAGGATAGTCTCCCTATATTGACTAAGTCTAGGATTGTTTACAGAGTATTCACCATTAATTTGTTTAATAATCGGTTCTGAGTCTCCAAGTATAGAAAGTATTTTGGCTTCAAGTTTTCTAACCATTTGTAACCTTAAGATTAGAGCTTCATACTCTGCCCTGTTATTTGTATACTTGAAGTTTAATATGAATTCATGTCCCTCAGAATGATTATTCTCCATATTGTGGATCCACACTCCTACACCAGCCCCTAACCTATTCACAGATCCATCAAAATCTAGGTGCCACAGGGACTCATGAAAAATGTTTTCACTGTCAGCTATTTTGTATTTCAATCCTTGAGTTGTGATTTCTTTTTTTTCCAGGTCTAAATTGTACAAGATGAAAGAGTCCATATCAGAATACATGGAGTATATAGGAAATTTTTGTGGTTTTTCTGCACTACTCACCATGTATTTCATCAAGGTCTCTCTATATAGTTTCCTTTGTTGGCCAAAAATAGATATGGTGGCATAAGACATATATAATTGCAAGGATCCCTACAATTTTTCTCCCCATGAGCAAGATAATAGCATTCCATATTTGGGTGGGATGTCTGCAACTACTATGTCCATCAGAATACTCTTTGCTGGGCACTCGACTAGAGTTACACATAAATCCTTGATCAAACCAAGGCATTTAACTTGGTTAGAGTCAAAGGAAAATAAGTCCTTATATGGTCTGGTAATGTCTAAGTTTAGTCTCTTCATGATTGCCCTTGGCATCAAGTTATGGGATGCCGCTGAGTCTAACATAGCATTATGTAATATTTTGTCATGAATGTTCAGGCTAATGTAGAAAGGAGGGACTCACCCTTGCTGATGAATACCATTGGCATCAGGGCCAAACAATATTTCAGGTTGATCATCATTCAAATTGACAACATCTTCTCCCTCCCCTATATTTAAAGTTTCAATTATCTGTGATCCATAGGATTCATTCTTTACTAGTTCGGTCAAAGGAACTGATATCTTTAATTTTTCTATTTCAGTTTTGATGTTGAAAGGGAGTTGAGCTTTGTTTGTTTGGATGAGATCTTCCTTAACAAATGCAGCTTGTGTGTTTTTATCTTGTCTCTCAGTACTAGGCAATTTAGTCTATGTTTCAGTAGTTTTTCTTTGATTCCTTCTATTTGGAATGTTTTGAGTGATTATTTCAGTTTGAGTTCCAGTGGAGGTTATATCTACAATTTTTGGGGTAGAAGTCTCCAATGTTCCCCAGGGAAGGATTTGTAAAATTTTAGTGACAGAAGCTTCTGTTATCCTTTTAGTTTGGGTCTTGATTGATCTTTTAGTGGGAGCTTCATTGTTCTTTTTACTTCTTAAGTTATATTGTTTGTGAACCTCATATATAACTGACTCATAACCTTGTTTAAATTCAAAGGACTCACCAAATTCTAATTGCAATTATTGCAACATATACAACTCTTATTCTTCTTGAGTAAGAAAAACAATATTTTCATTGTTTATTCCTAACGAGTTTATCTAAGTATCATCCTCTTCTTCATGGATCTGTGAATGCTCAGCATAGTTCTCCTGGAAGGGAGGCCTAATCCGCTGATCTGGTATAGCATTTTTTCCAGCATTTGGATTCTTCCTAAAGTTGTGGTTTCTTATTGGGGGTGGTTGTGGATTCTCCCATTGAGTTTTTCTTTCCATGTTTTCTAATCTATCAATTATTCTCTCTACACTCTTTGCTAAATTATCTATTTTTCCATCAGAAGTGGAAGTTTCCTCTTTAATTACAACTTTCTTTTCATTTCTCATTTTGGCTTTCTTGGCTAATAGGTTGGCCTCTACACTAATAGTATTTCTTTGCATTTGTTCCAATGTTTGAGGGTTTCTTTCCCTTAACAAGTATGCCATGTCAGTGTCAAAACCATCAAGGAACTTGATTAATTCTAGGTTAGGTGGAGGCTTAAGACTAGCATGGATTGCATTGTAGAAGTTATTGAACCTAATACAATAATCCTGAACTGACTCACTAGGAGCTCTTCTAATGTTATCATATTCAAAAAGTACTTGTAGGGGGTTTTTCTTTCTCTCCCATCTATCAAGGAATAATCTATGAAAAGCAGATAAGTCTGCAATATGGGAAGCAGGTAAAGCCTTGAACTATTTCTTAACATCCCCAGTTAATGTTTGGGCAAACAACCTCATTTGGACATCTGATTCATCTACCTCATGCAATTCAAAATAGTCTATCATTTTGTTCACATGTTGTTGGGCAATTTATTGACCAGTAGCATCAAACAAAAATATTTTTCTTTGATAATATTGGGGCATGGCATGGAGTTGTGCAGGTAAATGAAAGGTGCATATCGATCTGCCATGGCTTGGATTTTGGCTTGACTAGGGGGTAAAGTGCTGGTACTTGAGGAAGGGCTTGAACTGGATGGAGATGAACTAGATGATGGTGAGGATGGTTGATGAATAACTGGTTTAGAGGAATGGATTGTGGTGGTTACTATAGGTGAGGTAGTGGTAAATGAAGGTGTATTTACAATGATTGAAGATTGTGTAAAAATTTCAGAGGTAGTAGCAGTAAGGGCAGCTAGTTCAACAAATTGTTAAAGAAAAGCATCATATATATGGTTTATCAATGTAGAGGTCAAATCTTCTAACTTGTCAAAAGCATCCAAGACAAATTTATCTAAATTTGGATGGATAATCACTCTTTTTGATTCAATGAGTTGCACAAACTCAGGGTCTAACACTGTTTCAAGGATTGCATTCTCAGGTTTAGTTCTAAATAACGAGAGGTTAAATGAAAAATCAAAAGGGATTTCCTCTAAAGTTGAAAACTCCTCAAGGAGTGGGTTTGATTTGACTAACTGGCTACTACTTGCCTGAGTTTCTACCTTTTTTGGTTTTCTTAAAATTCTTTCTAGGTCATCAACTATAGTAGAAGGGTTTGGATCTGGATTTTCCCCAGTATAGTGAGTCTTCTTAGGAGATAGAATTCTAACTTTCCCCAGTATGGTCGCCAATGATGTTATCGCTCCAAAATTTCTTCTAAGTTGTCAGAAAAAGGAAATGATAGAGGTAACCACAAACCACTTTTGGAGATCAGGACCTAACCTTCCTAATCTCAGAGAGGGCTCTCTCTTTATGATTTGACTTTGTTTTAGTTAATTAATTTTAGGCTAGTTATGATTGTTCTTGGGTTTTTGATTTCAATTTGGGTGGTGGGATCACTTACTTAGATGAAAATGGTTTTCTTTTACCATTGGGCTATGGGGTCAAATGTCAAACAAACAAGACTGGATTAAGTTCTAAAAACAGGGTCTAGAGGGCAAGATAGAGGAGTTACTACAGATCTCAAAGGCTTGAAGGTGAAATGGTTTCCAATTGGATCCATGGAGCAATTAATGGTTCCCTAGGCTGGATCATGAAGAGAAGTGAAAGAGGTCAACCGGTATGGGAGAGAAATTAAGGGTTCTCAAATCTGGGTATCAGAGGAAAACATATAAATTACTAATTTTGAAAAATAGAGTGTACTTAAACAAATTCTAAGTTAAATTTCCAGTTAATTCATTCAAATTTAGATAACAATTAATTTTATGAAACACATAAGAAGGTAACAAAATCAGACAAAGAATATACTTCACTACAATAGCTCATCTCATGAATCCTCTAGTGCAATCTTTTTATTACTTGCTCTAGTATGTTGACTTGAAAATTCGTACAATCACCCTTAGGTTTAAGATCAAAATAACTCTACAAATGTATACCAATCCATACTAAATACTTCGAATTATGAAGTATTTATACAAAAAGAATTTACAAAATATCTCAAATTGTATTGAGAACTAATCTAGGGAAAGGAAATATCTTCATGCAAGAAGATAGATACAACTATTGAACTGTTGTTCGATGTCCTTGTTATTTTAGGTTCTGTTGGCTTTTGGTCTCTAATATTTTTCCCTTTAAGTTGCTTGGTTGTTTGGTCTTCATGCAGGATGTCATATTTACTTATGAACTTTCATCTGATACACTTTCATCTATTTGTTTTTCAACTGTATGCTCTATCACCTACTTTCATTTTTACCTTTTACTGTAAATCTTACTCAATCTTTCATTTTTGTATGTTTTTAGTAAAAATGATTTTTACTATGTAGAATACATAATGTTACTTGGAGAGTAGTTTGTAAGAATCCTTTTTTGTGCTGGTGAAAATGATTTCATCTTTGTTTTTAACATTTACTGTGTAAATTGTTTCCTTCTACATATGATGGTTGCCTTTTTCTTCTGAATAAAGCTTTATGAATACATTTCCTTGTGAATATTGGAGTAAACAGGTTTTGGAACTAGTATCAAAATTGTTTATTCAAGTTCATGTTCTACTAATCACCTGCAAAATAAAATAATTCGTTAATAAAATACATGTCTGAGAGGAGGTGACGGAAAGCTATATTTGAATTGGGAGGAACTGTGGACAGAGTCCAGAGCATGTTCAGGAGGTAATCCATGGTGAAATATAGTTGCAAAGGCTTAGAGTGGCGTAAATGGATAAGGCAACCTTCAGTGGAAAAACGAGTGAAAAGAGTGAAAATGAGGGTCTTCAGGGTTTTAAAAAGTAATGACTAGAATTGGTGAGGAATTTTATCATAAGAACAGTGAGTGGTTTTAGCTTTAGCGGGAAGGCAGTTTCGGAGGCCATCGCAACGCTTTTGGCCATTGGGCAATATTTTCATGAGAGCACGCAAGTTAGCGTGGAGCTACCACGTAACTAAAATGGGCCCAAGCAAAACCACGAATCTAATGTGCTCTCGGGCTAGTAAAGGTCAAACGTCAAGAGAACTCAATATGGATGCGTGCCATCAGATCTAGGGTTGAAAGATCTAACGACTATCACGTGTTGATGCTGCATGGAGGGAAATCAGGCAGAGATTAGTGGGGCCTGGGGGATAATTACACTTAACTTGTAATTATTTAATGAATAAGTGGTGCGGGTTAAAAGTATAATGTGCGAGTTTAATATAGTAGGATTGGGGTTAAATGCAACGGGGTTTGTTAATTGCACTAAGGGTAATGGGTTTATATTGGGAAAAAAGTGAATTTGCACAGTTAATTTAAATAAAGAGGGAGGGAGAGAAAACTTAGGAAATATGAGGTTTTATGGTTTAAAAGGGTTTTAGGGGAAATGTATGAATGTTAGAGTTAAAAAAAGTAATGCGGGGGAGG